>JBBUKS010000060.1:4807181-4826907 GCA_038050645.1 Hedychium gardnerianum
TAAGCTTACTTATATTTCAATCATTAAATTTAAATTAATCATGCATATAGTTTAGACTACTAGTATAAACTAATTATGCATATAGTTTAAACCTAATCATATTTAAACTTTAATAATTAAACTAAACTAATCTTTCATATAGTTTAAACCTAATTTTAAAAAAGAAAACAAACTTACTATTGCGCCGAAGAAAACGTAGCATTATACCTGAATATTAAAAAAAAAATTAGTTATTTACAATAAATAATAAATTTAGCTAAACTTAACATTTAAATTGAATTTGATTTATATCTAACAATTAAAAGACAATGCAAGCAATGAAAACTAATATATCTTAAAATAAAAATGCACATAAAAAATAATCTAGCAACATCAAGTTGAATCTAGTAAAACGAAACCTAACTAAAGGAATTACCAAACTAAAACCTAACTACTTAAGTAAACATTAAATCGAACAACTTGCATGCATCATCTAATTATAACCAAATACATGAAGTGTCAAGCATAAGAATCAATTCTATTACAAGCAACAAATAATAATGAATTCTAACAAGAAATAAATCATCAATGAAAAACAAACAACAAACAATAATCAATTCTATATCAAATCCAAGAGCACAGTCGCGGCCGACAGCGCGTGGTCATGGACGGCAGCGTACAGTCGCTGCCGGCCACGCGCAGCCGCGCCGTCGCCGGCCACGCAGAGGGAGAAAAGAGGAGAGAAGAAGGGTATTGATATACCTTCGTGGCGGCAGAACTCAACGGCTGGCCATCGGAGGGAGAGAAGAAGAGGACAGAAGAGTGGTCGGCCAATCGATCCTTCCCTAAAACTCACAATTTAGCGACGAAAAATAAAATTCCGTTGTAAGAGGAGACGAAAATTAGAATTAGCGACGGAAAATAAAATTTCGTCGCAAAAGGGAACGCAAATTAGAATTTGCCTATCCCATCACTTTAATAAAGATGGAAATTATTTTTCATCTTTAATTTCGATACTAATCACTAGGTTTTTAATAGTATAACTTGTTAAAGAATTATAAGTCGTGGAATAGTAACATGATTTGAAACCATGTTACATGATTGAGTAGTATTCTTTTGTATCTGTTTTTATTTCCACTATCGAAAATCTTATTTGTGCGATCTTGTCAAGCCATTAACAATATTATAAATTATTATTTGCAGGTTAAGTATTATTCATTTCCTCTAACCATCCAGTCACTTTCCCTCATGGTCCTAACAATTCATCGTAGAGTTTATTATTTGATGTGTAAGAAACCTTCGAAGCATTGCCCCTACTAGTTTGGTCCTTCTCATTTCCATCCAAGATTGCAACGTAAGACACTGAAGAGATATCAATATTAAGCTTGAAGATACCTTCTTCACATGGTACCCAATGTTGCATAATCATTTATGGTAGAGGTGCCAACTTATAGATAAATTAAATTACTAAAAATTAATTCAAATACTTATTACTTGTACTGTTGTATTGAAAGTTGTTTTACACGTTAAGCTTGATGTAAAATAAATAGTGGATTTGATACGCTAATGATGATGGAAGAAGATTCTATTATGAAAAAGATTTTAATCCTATATTAAAAATCAAATGATTTAAAAGTTAGTTTGTAATGAATCGTAAGCATTGAAGGTTTGAAAATATGAGGAGAGTCTCTCTCATGTACGAGTGCAAATTCTCACTCGGATTCTAAAATTTGATAGTTAGGCGACTCGCTTTGGATCCCGACCACTCGACACTAGTTGGCTCTCAATCACTTTGAGTATTTGGCCTCGAGTCATGACGAGTTAGCTTATGCTCCTCCGACCACTCAGAAGCACTCGAGCTGCGCTCAGTACATCCTACTCGGACTCAACAGCCACGAAGGTCATCTCGACATAGAAAGATAAGTTTGAATTTTTGTATTCAACAATTTTAATTCTGCAACTTCTCTTATTTTTGATATGATTAACGAACATTTTAACGGATCCATGATAAATTGGATCAAATTTTATAGTTTTTTTAGTTCCTCGAAACCATAAAAGAGGCTCAATAATTAATTTGCTAAAACTTAATTACTTATTTTAGCCTTTGACTGGATTTTGAAAGATATGAACGATTTTTCTCCAAAATATACATATAATTTTTATTGAATTTGAAATTGATCCACACTTTCAATCAAAGATATCAAATAAGACAGCCGGGACTGCGATGCAACCTGAAGTTACATTTAAATATTCATAATTTCATCCTTAATTATAATATATTTATAAAAAAAATTCAAATAAAATATGTAATCATACAATATTAAATTTTTAAATGGCTCGTCGCAAGTGCTTTCTGATTTATCTTGACGATCGATAATTTTTTTTTATGAAATCGAATCGATCACTCAGGTTCGATGTTATCTAATTTATTATTTTTTTATTAAATAAGATACTTGAAATTATGATGTCATGATAAGTCATTTCAATGATTAATTAAATATTTAAAATTAAAATTTAATTTTTAATAATGATTTTTTTCAGTAAAATGATAAATTTAAAAATATTGTCATTGAATTAAATGTTGAACCGTGAGAATTTATTTATTTATTTAGATAGTTGATAACAAAATTATATGAAAATAAATTTATCATTTTTAGAATTAATTAGTTCGAAATCAAAGAACTGATTATCCAGAGTAAAAAAAAAAAAATTAAATAATAAATTTAATCAAGTTTTTAATAAAATTATAAAGGATTAGAACCATCCTAGAACATATATTAATAAGAAAATTAATGTTGAAATAATTAAATATCTATTTCGAGATTGTTCGAAGAATTGATGATTTCCACTGGCACGGCGCTTGGGTCGGCCCGCCCCCGCCCCCGCCCCCGCCCGGTAGCTGGGTGCCATGTTAAGATCGAATCGTCCACCTTCAAGTTGGACTGATAATGATTTTATTTTAATGGCCGCCACACTTTTGTCTATTTCTGTGATTTATTTTATTTTAATTGATGTTCTCGTCCGTTTTCTGCTATCGTTTCTCTCTGAGTCAGATCGATTAGGTGTTTTTCCTCGATTCTTCTTTCTCCGGCGATGGCGGAGACGGGGAAGATCACGCTGTACTCCTACTGGCGGAGCACATGCTCGCAGCGAGTTCGCATCGCCCTTAATCTCAAAGGTAAAGTGTTCACCGATTGACTTTTTTTTATATATATATACTTTGGCGGTCGGAATCGGTGATATCGTCTTTATTCTCTTGGTAGGATTGGACTATGAGTACAAGGCTGTCAATCTGCTGAAAGGAGAACACTTTGATCCAGGTTAGGGATTCAATTCCTCCTCTGCGCTATTCGAATGATTCCTTTTCTTTCTTTTTTTTTTCTCTGTTGCGTATTGATTGTTCGTGTTTGACCTTAGAATTTGAGAAGCTAAATCCAGTTAAGTATGTTCCGGCACTGGTAGATGGGGATTTTGTTCTTGCTGATTCATTTGCCATAATTTTGGTGAGACAGAAGTTGATTCCTTTTCCCTGTTTAATTTCTTGTCAAGTTGGGCTTATTTTCATTCCAAATCACATTTTTTTGTTGGTTTTATGAAGTATTTAGAAGACAAATACCCTCATAATCCCCTGCTTCCGCAAGACCTGAAAATGAAAGCACTCAACATCCAGGTGAGTCACATATGGGGACGTTATGAGTCTTGGCATCTGCTTGACCCAACACCTAAGTAGCAGGATATTAAGAGGATCTATCTGCAAAACTAATTTGTGTTTTTTTTTTGTTATGAAGCATTCTATTCTTGCTCTGTTTCTGAATATTTTATTCTTAATTTTCAGTGTTGAGAGTTTGAGTTTTTTGGTGATTGAGTAGGATTACACATTCACATTTCTCTACAATAACCAAGTGCCAATAGTGACAAATTGTTTTCTGTAAAAAAGAAAAGTCAGTTCGTGCTAAATGCTGTGTACAAATGACCTTTTTATTTGCTTTAAAGTTTATATGAACTATAGTTCATATCATGGTACGTTTCATATTACCATGTCATTGACTTGCATGCCCCCTTTTATGTTTGTATTATTCAGAACCTCCCTAATTAGTAATCCCAGGAAGGTTACAAGGACTCTGCTCAAAATGAGTATGTAAAATTGATCATGTCGTACAACTAGGACAATTCATCATTCCTTCTTTTTTAATGGGTGAGTGGAATCAGTCACGTCTATCATGGTGGATTCACTCACTTTCTTATAACAAGTTTCAAATCTAGATATCTCTATCAAGGTCACAATCATCAACTGACACTTCAATTAAACTGTTTATAGGTCCAGCATGACAAATTTATTCTGCACGTCTTATCTATGTGTTATGTTTCAACTATTATACTATACTTAATATTCCACTTACAAAAATTTCTTGAATCTTGAATGTTACCTACACTTAAGGTTAAGGTATGAGACAAGACGAATCTTGTTCAGTTTGAACTTTTTTTTTGTGTGTGGAAATTACACACAGATTTGGAACTATCTTAGTTCATGCTTGTAGTTTCTCTGGTTAATACCATTTGATCTTTCTTTTTTTCACAGATTGCAAGTATTGTTAGTTCAAGCATTCAGCCACTCCAAAATACTAATGTGATAGTAAGTAAAGGATTGTGCCTGCCTATTGGAATATAACAAGTTAGTAAGACTCAACTCTACATTTAGATTGGTTTTAACTCCATGAACTTGCAGAAATATATCGAAGAAAAACTTGATTCTGAAGCAAAACTTGCATGGGTGCAGCTATATATCAACAATGGATTTGCAGGTTGTCTTTGAAAACTAATAATGCTTCCATTGATATGATTTAATCCCTAGAATGATATGCTTTCCTTGGAGTTTATGTGGAAAAAAAATTCATAGTTTCCTAATATCTATGGTGTGTTGCAACCACATAGCAAATAAGTCCTTATATAATTGATAATTGAAATGGGTAATTATTATTATTTTCTGATAAGCACATAGTTCATATGTAATCAATAATTCTAGTTTCATAATATCTTTGGTGCATTACAACCACAAAGCAAGTCCATATGTAATTTATAATTGAAGTGAGTAATTATTATTATTTTTCTTATAAGCACATAGTCATTTATATAATTGATAATTAAAGTGAGTAACTAATAAGCACATTGTCCATCATATAATTGATAATTGTAGTTCCTAATATCTTTGATAAGTTACAAGCACAAAGCAAGTCGATATATAATTGATAATTATAGTTGGACATTTCCAGTTTGCTCTCCTCAATTACTATTCCGAGCCCACTACACTTCCAATGAAGTACGAATTCCAAGCACAACTTCTTAGCTCTATCATTTAGGCATCTATGGGCAACAAGCGAACAAACAATTTTGAATTTCGTGGACAATTTGCATTTGGTTCATGAGATGTGAAATCCCTTGATGACATCACATTACTAGACATATGATTCTTAGCATTTAATTATTATTTTTTATATAGGTAGACTAGTTTGTTTTCAAATGAATCTATAATTGAATTGACTGGTATCCAATATATTTCATGTTTAATTTTGTAAAATAGGAGTTTGGAAATATTTAACATTACTTTGTAATGTTCCTTTTCCTTACTAGCGAATAAGATTAACATTTTTCAATATGAGGTTAAGTTAATATGTGAATTAAATTAATTTAATATTTCTTACTGGAAGGTTAATATGTGAATAAAAGGAAATCAATTTACTTCATCAGGAATATCAAATAATTTTCTTGCACAATACAAGTTAAATATATTGTTGTGGACACTCACATATAATGCATGTGATATTCTTTGAAGCGGAAAGGAATTCTTATTATTACTATGAAAATTAGGTGTTGATGCAAGCATATGTTTGTATAATGGTGGCACAGTCACCTGGTATGGAGCAGAAAGAGGAAATCAATTATCACTAATGTGAAAAAAGAGGATTCAGAGAACCACACAAAGAACTGATACAACATCACCTTTTCTTTTTCCCAAAGATACTCAATATTCCTTCTTAGATTTGACAACATTACATGAATCTCAACTTACTTTGTTGCTCCATGGGATAAAATTCAGTTGTGATTTTAATTGTAAATTTTATTTAAAGAGGGTGTTTGGAAGGGGTATTAATCAAGATAAGTAACACAGTTTTGTTTTAAACTTCTATATTTGTTTAAATTTTTTAGAAAGTTTGTTGTAGATTTTCTAAAATTTCTCTGTTAATCCTCACAAGATTCCCAATTTTTCTAGTCTTGATCTAACTCAACTGACTCATATTGGTATTAGGACAATTATTAAAGTAAATGATTAGTACAATTCTTTTTTTTATTATTATAAATAGAGGTTCTAAACAATCATACTCCAGTGTCTATGGAGATGTATGCAGATTTATGTGGAAAGTTCAAGAAGTGAGCTTCAGCCTTAAGAATAATTTCATAATTTAAGAAGGCTATTGTACAGAACTGGCAAATATTTTGAGTATCATTCTTAATCCTTTCTTTACAATTTTTTTATTGCTAATTTTCAAGATTTGTTGCCAAGGATTGATTGGCATCAAGGTCATAATGAATGTGAATTCGTTTTGGACCAATTTGGTGGAAGATTACCAATTTCCATGAGTTGCATGCAAGAGAATTTTGGAATAGTTCTCTTTTTCAGCTCTAAACACACTTATATTTCCAGAAAACTTATCATTTTCTCGTTTCTTTCTGGTTTTTAGTAAAATTTCTGTCATCAAGAAAATAGAATTGGATCTTCTGTCTCTCTCTTTCACACACACAAACCACATTCAATTAGTCTTTCACTGAGACAGTAAAAACAACAGTATGTAAGATATTTTTATTTTTATTTTTTTGTTAAAGAGTTCATGTGCTTCTTGTTTTCTCTCTTTCTCCAAGATTCTGGTTTGGTTCTTTTCTAACTCCACATACAAAATTCTGTCAGATACAGAGTCAACTTGGGCATTTTGTTGCCTATATATTGAAACTTGAAAGTATTTTAAAATAAAATGGAGACAACTGCCTCAACTGACACATAGTTGTGTAACATAATGAACCACAATAAGCTGATGGCAGAATATGTATTTATGTAGCATGGTACTTTTTTCTCGATGCTGGTAACTATGGGTGTTTGTTCATGTTTTATATTTTAATTCCTTTACAGTATAAACCTGTACTTAAGTTTGTTTTCTTCAGCAATTGAGAAACTGATAAAGGTAACTGCTGGCAAATACGCTACTGGAGATGAGGTCTATCTGGTTAGTCCAATATGATTATCTTATATTCTTCTGTTCAAAAGTGCTCAAGTATCAAACCTTTGGTGTAAGGCCAAATGTCCAAAATGCTGATAAAAGCACAAACACTAATTATAAACTGAAGTTTTATATTCTTTCGAGTCATGGAATTACTTACCATCCTAAATAGCAACTTGAGGTGGAACCAATGTGATTAAGGGCCCTTTAATTATTATTTTTCTCCCCAGAAGCAAATTATATGCCTTTCCAAATGCAAGTTATATTTAATTTTTCCGGCATCCTTGACTATGTTTATTTTACTTTTCTATAATTTGACATGTTTCAGCCTAGATGTTGTTCATGTCTTTAACTGACTGTTAATCCTAAAAGCTTAAACTAAATTGGCACGTTTTAATGCTTAACACAAACTCATTTTTTACTATAATATATTATTAATAGTAGGAGGATTTGAACACATTTATTCTTGCTACGATACCTATTAAGCTATGCCTCTGGTGAGCAATTATCCCAAAATCTTAAGCCAATAGGAAAAGGTTCATTATTATGATTGCAATTGTAATCAGTCAGATATTCTAAAGTAAAATACAAGTGACGCCGCATGATCTTTGTTACTTACCTGCAGGCTGATTTGTTTTTGGCACCCCAGATATATTCAGCAACATCACGTTTCCAAATAGACATGGTAACTATAGTTGGATAGTTTGGTTTGTTTCTTAATTTTAAATTACTGGAGATTTGTTTATATTTATATTTGTTCAATGGATGTTGTCTTTCCCCACCTCTCATGCTTGATTTATGGTGGTTCTTTCATAACAACCAAAACATACATCATGAAACCCTCACCCTAGTGAAATATTTAGCTGAAACCGATAGAAACTTAAATAAGTAGCCCGAGAAATTTAGAGCCTACTTCCGAATAACTTTCGTAATTGGAGCGAACCATTTTGTTGAAATTTGCCTCAGCACCTGCATTTCATTGGATTTTTAACCTTTCTATTGTCTTTCTGTTTATGGGTGAAGTCACTTTACCCCACAATAGCGAGAGTGAGCCAAGCATATGATGAGCACTCTGCCTTTCAAGCTGCCCACCCACTTAAGCAGCCAGACGCGCAGTCGCAATCCTGAGGAAAGCTCTGTTGCTAAATGGTATCAGATTGAGATCAAGACTAAAAATAAAACTGTAAGTTGAGCAAGAAAGGATGTATGCATCAAGAATTTGCACTCTTGTTGGATAATATAAATACTTGTCGGTAGTAGTCGTAGAATGTGAACCTCCTATCGTTCTTCAACTACACTACAAATGGTAATAGATTTATGAACTGTTTTAAACCGTCATACACCTCATTTCTTGTGGATCAATGCTTGTTCTTTAGTACTTGTGCCTGTGTTCAATGCTATTTGAAATCTTTGGAAAAAAGAGTCTATCTTTTCTTTCAAATCTTAGATTTTATTTCAATTTTGATCAGATTTATATTATTTTTCACTTGCTGAATATTTGATTTACAGAATTATTATTCTGTCAAAATGATCTATGCTAATAAAATCCTTCGCTCATAGATATAGGTACTTCATAAACTACTCCATTTATAATCGATATAATAGTTATTAATATTACTTTTGCCTGGAGTAATGATATAGTGATTAGACCTTTTAAGAGGTTAATCAGGTTACTCCATTTATACATCATATATGATATATTATAAAGATTTTTTTTCTTTTCAGTGGGACGATAATCTTAAAAACATTATTATTTGAATGAGTTTCTACGAGCGTTTTTTATTTTATTTTGATAGTCGGTGAAAAAATTTTATGAGTTAAGGTGGTGGTCTTTATCATTAATCAGTTCACATAATTGAATATGAATTATAAAAAATAATATATATATAAAATAATTATTCAGACAGGCATTTGATTACAAAACAAATCAGTTTGTTTTTTTTACAGAATTATTGCTCTCTTAATTTTAGTTATATTATAAAGATATTTTATTTTTTCAAATTTGAAGCCTTGCCACAAATCTTTCATCTTTTTCGAACATAATCGTTATTAATAGAGTTGAGTCGTTAATTTAGATTGGACCTATTCAATTGGTTCAGTTTATCAAATAATTTATTAAAATTTTATCAATTTATTTTAAAACCTGTTTAATTAGGTTTGCTCATGTGAGTTGTGGATCCCAACTGATTGGAGTGGACTTGAATTGGTCCGTGGATTGAGAAGTAAAAAAAATTTTAAAAAAAAATCAAAATAGAATAAGCTTTCAATAAAGTTTATTTATGAAATAATAAAATTTAATAAGTTATATAAAAAAATTTATATATTTTTTTTAATTATTTGATGGGTGATTTTTTAATCCGTAATCCACTTTAGATTGATTGAGCAGAGTTGAGGATTTCTTAGATGACGGTTTAGTTTGTCCTATTAAATACGAATTGATCCGTCTAACCATTCTAGCTTTAAATAAAAATAAAAATAGATTAAATTGTAAGGTCATACCTTTCAAATTTGAGGTCTTGTCATAAATCTTTCATTCTCTTGGACTAAAATAATCTCTATCAGTAGAGAATAAAGATAGAGTAAATTGAAAGGTCATACCATTCAAATTTGAAGCCTTGCCACAAATTTTTCATCCTCTTCGATTAAGATAATCATTATCAACAAAAACAAATAAAGATAGATTGAGAAAGCAAACATTCCTATTGAATATCCTCTTCGTCTTCCGTTTCAATCAATATCAAATAATAAATTTAATCAAATTTCTAATAAAATTATAAAAGGACTAGAACAATCCTAAAAGCTCCCTTATAATTGTGCTAGAATATCGATTTCGAGAGTGTTCTAAGAATTGATGATAATAATTTTGTTAAGTCCATCCAATTTTAATTTTTCAACAAGCCGCCACACTTTTTGTCTCTTTCTGTGATTTATTTTTTATTTTAATTGATGTTCCTCTCCGTTTTCTGCTGTCGTCTCAGACCTGCTCTCTTTGAGCCAAATCGATTAGGTATTTTTCCTCGACTCTTCTTTCTCCGGCGATGGCGGAGACGGGGAAGATCACGCTGTATTCCTACTGGCTGAGCTCATGCTCGCAGCGAGTGCGTATCGCCCTTAATCTCAAAGGTTCGTGTTCGTAATTTCTTCACCAATTGACTTCCTATGAAACCTCTTTTTTTTTTTTTTTCTTTGGCGGTCGGAATCGGTGATACCGTCTTTATTCTCATGGTAGGGTTGGGCTATGAGTACAAGACTGTCGATATTTTGAAAGGAAAGATCTTTGATCCAGTTTAGGGATTCAATCCCTCCTCTAGCGATCTCACATCAGTTACTGCGTTTTTCAAATGATTCCTTTTCTTTCTTATATATAATTTTTTCCTCTTGCGCATTGATTGTTCGTGTTTGACCTTAGAATTTGAGAGGCTGAATCCAGTTAAGTTTGTTCCGGCACTAGTAAATGGGGATTTTGGTATTGCTAATTCATTTGCCATAATTTTGGTGAGACAGAAGTCGATTCCTCGGCCCTGTTTAATTTCTTGTCAAGTCGGGTTTTTCTTCATTCCAAACCTCATCTTTTCGTTGGTTTCATAAAGTATTTAGAAGACAAATACCCTCAGCATCCCCTGCTCCCGCAAGACCTGAAAAATAAAGCGCTCAACATCCAGGTGAGTTGCATACGGGGATGTTACGAGTCTTGGTGCATTATGATCTCTGATTGCATGCATCTTTCTGTTCACCGCTGCACTATGATAAGTCTGCGAATCTACTTGTCCCAACACTTAAATAGCAGGATATTAAGAGGATTTATCTATAAAATCAATTTAGATTCATGCCCGGAATGTTGACGATAGAAGCTATACATCACAACTTATTAAAAAGTATTAGAAAAAGAAACAATACTTACACATGATATTCATTGACCTAGAAAAAGTGTATGATAAAGTCCCGATGAAAATTATCTGAAAGTTTTAGAGAAAAAAGGTGTTAGCGTAGCGTATATTGAAATAATTAAAGATATGTATGATGATGTCTGGACAAAAGTGAAGACTTCATATGGATTAACTAAAGCATTTCCTATAAAGACAAGGTTACATTATGGATCAACTCTAAGTCCATATATTTTTACACTAATTATGAATGAACTCATTGGATACATCTAAGACATGCTACCATAGTGCATGATGTTTGCAAGTGACATTATTTTGGTTGATGAGAGACATGAAAGAGTAAATGTTAAGTTTGAATCTTGGCGAGAAACTAAAAGTAAATAATTTTTGGCTCAGTAGAATAAATACAAAATATATTAAATTTAAGTTTAGTAGTATTAGACGTTGTAAGACAATTTTTAAGATAGAAGATGACAAGTTACCTATAATTGAGAGCTTTAAGTATTTAGAATCTTTTTGCAAAAGGATGGAGAGGTTGATAGAGATGTTGTATATAATATACAAGTATAATGGTTGAAATATGGTTGAAATGGAGGAGGACGTCATATGTTCTTTGTGATCATAAAGTACCTCTAAAACTTGAAGCGAAGTTTTATAAAATGACGATTATATCTATTATATTATATGAAGTTGAAGGTTGGGCTATATAGTGAGCATATAATCAGAAGTTGAGAGTCGCATAGATGAGAATGTTAAAGTGGATGTCCAGACATATGAAATTGGATAGGATAAGAAATGAGAATATTAGAAAGAAAGTTGAGTTGTGACTATTAAGGGAAAACTCAGAGACACATTTAAGATGTTATGAATATGTACTTAGGCGACCAATAAATACCCCAGTTTGACAATGTTAGACCAACACAAATATGCACATTAGCAAGGAAGAGAGAGACCAAAGAAAACTCGGTTAACAATAATAAAATAAGATAAAATTCATTTAAATATGATGAGGATACAGTAGGAGATTGAGTCTAATGGCGTGGGAGGATCCATATATTCGACCTCACTTAGTAGGATAAACGCTTGATTGTTGTTGTTTAGTGTGTACTTTCAATGTTTATGAGTTTTTTGGTGATTGATTATGATTACATTCACAGTTGAAGTAGTTTGAGACGTATCTCTACAATAACCAAGTGCCAATAGTGCAATGACAAATTGTTTTCTTTAAAAAGGAAAAGTTGTTTCGTGCTAAATGTTGTGTGCAAATGGCTTTTTTTCTTTGTTTCAAGGTTTATATGAACTATAGCTCGTATCATGGTACGCTTCATATTACCATGTCATACCCTTTTATGTTTTGTATTGTTCATGCCTGTACTTGTATTGATTTATTAGAAATGTTAAAACAATAGATAAATAAACTGACCATCCCTTGGCCTTCCGAGATCTTAGTTTTAGTTGAATCACACAATCGTGTATAATCACAATGGAAACTAAAAAAATGCTTTACAAACCAAAGGCATACTATCAATCTTCCCGTTGCATGGAATTAATTTTTTGGAAACCTTAAGAACCTCCTTAATTAGTAATGCCATGAAGGTCTCAATGACTCTGCTCAAAATGAGTATATAAAATTTATAATGGCATACAACTAGTACAATTCATCATTCTTTCCTTTTTAATGGGTGAGTGGTGGCCACGTCTATCATAGGTGGATTCACTCACTTTCTTTTTATTCTGTTAACAAATGTCAAATGTAGATATCCCTATCAAGGTCACAATCATCAACTAACACTTCAATTAAACTCTTGAACTAAACTGTTTAAGTCCAGCATAAAAAATTTATTCTGCACGTCTTATCTATGTGTTACATTTCAACTATCATACTTAATATTCCACTTACAAAAATTTCTTGAACTGTTATATCTTGAATGTTTCCTATACTTGAGGTTAAGGTATGAGACAAGATGGCTCTTGTTCAGTTTGAACTCTTTTTTTGTATGTGTGGAAAAGACACAGATTTGGAACTATATTAGTTCATGCTTGTAGTTGCTCTGGTTAATACCATTTGATCTTTTTTTTTCACAGATTGCAAGTATTGTCACTTCAAGCATTCAGCCACTCCAGAATGGTAGTGTGATAGTAAGCAAAGTGTTGTGCCTGCCTATTAGAAGATACCAAGTTAGTAAGGCTCAACTCTACATATAGATAAGTTTCAACTCCACAATGAACTTGCAGAAATATATTGAAGAAAAAATTGATTCTGAAGCAAAACTTGCATGGGTGCAGCTAACAATGGATGTGCAGGTTCTCTTTGAAAATTAATAATGCTTCCATTGATATGATTTAATCCCTAGAATGATATGCTTTCCTTGGAGTTTCTGTGAAAATAATTTCATAGTTTTCTAAAATCGATGGTGTGTTACAACCACGTAGCAAATAAATCCTTATATAATTGATAATTGAAGTAATTATTATTATTTTTCTAATAAGCACATAGTTCATATATAATCGATAATTGCAGTTTCCTAATAGCTATGGTGCAGCAAGCCCATATGTAATTTATAATCGAAGCGTTTAATTATCATTATTTTCTAACAAGCACATGGTCAATTATATAATTGATTATTGAAGTGAGTAACTAATTAGCACATTATCCGTTATATAATTGATAATTGTAGTTCCTAATATCTTTGATGCGTTACAACCACAAAGCAAGTCCATATATAATTGATAATTGAAGTGAGTTATTATTATTATTCTAATAAGCAATATTCTATGTATGATTAATACTCGAAGCATGTAATTATTATTATTTTTCTAATAAGCACGAAGACCTGTACAGTCAATTATAGTGGACCTTTTTCAGTTTGATCTCCTCAATTAGTGTCCCAAGCCCACTTGCTTCCAATGAAGGAAATCATTGATTATATGGTTCTTGCTGGAAGGTTAATATGTGAATAGAAGGAAATCAATTTGCTTCATCAGGAATATCAAATGATTTTCCGGCACGACACGAGTTAAATATATTTTTACTGCCACCCACATATATAAAAATGCATCTACTATTTGTATTGTTACTACAAAAATTAGGTGCCGATGCAAGCATATGGTTCTATAATGGTGAGACAGCCACCTGGTATGGAGCAAAAGTAGTAGTCAATTATCACTAATGTGGAAGAAGAGGAGTCAAAGAACCCCACAAAGGAGTGATATAGCATCACTTTTCTCGTGCCAAAGATAATATTTCTTCTTAGATTTGACAACATTACATGAAACTCAACTTTCTTTATTTGAACTATTGGGGGTATCCTCCTGTAAACCTTGTCTTTTAGTTTTGGATTAGAAGCATTTAGATGGATCAGTTAAAGATTATCTAGTTGGCACCTTCAGCACAGAAGGAGGTTGGGAAAGTTAGCAAGCCACTCGAACCAAAATAGATTAGGGTAAGATGTTCTATGAAGTGAATATATATATCTGAAAGGATACATTTAATTATCAGATTATGAGAAAAATGATGACATGATTGTCAAAATTGGTGTCAACCTCAGATAGTCAAAAGTAAACCCTACTATAATTGGTAGCAGATTGATATTATAAGTGCAATCAGAATAAATGGAGAAAAAAAATTAAAATAATAAAATAATTTCAAGCATGGTATAGGAAAAAAAATCCAAAAATTGAATCCATGTTAATAACTGGATCTTAATTATTATACTATAATATAATAACAAATAATAGAATTAATAAAACTAAATCAATTATATGGAGCATATTTCCTAATATGAGATAATCTGTTATTATCAGATTTGTGATTTTAAGCTAATATTGTTTAATAGAATTGCTAAATAATATATGATATACATGCTATATCTATTAGACTATTAATAGATTATAAACTTGCTAAATCATATTATTGTTTGATGCTAGATTTAGCAATAATCCTACATTATTTAATAAAATCATATTGTGTATTGCTCCATGGGATAAAATTCAGTTGTGATTTTAATTGTAAAGAGGGTGTTTGGAAGGGGCATTAATCAAGGTAAATAACATAGTTTTTTTTTTTAAAAAAAAACTGTTTTAAGTTTTAGTTGTTTTAAAGTTCTATATTTGTTTAACTTTTTCATAAAGTTGTTTAGATTTTTCAGAAAATTTGTTGTAGATTTGCTAAAACTTCTATGTGAATACTCGCAAGATTCCCAATTTTTCTAGTTTTGATCTAGCTCAATTGATTCATATTGGTATTAGGATTTTGACAATCATTAAAGTAAATGATTAGTACAATCCTTTTTTTATATATATAAATAGAGGTTATACTCTAGTGCAAGGTTCAAAATCTCGAGTCGTGCCGAAGTTTCACTCTTTAGCTAGAACGATACTGTATCGGTATCGTGCTGATGTTTCAATGCATAGTGTCAGTGACGGATTGAAGGTTGAAGGAGGAAGGAGATGAAACATAGGAATGAGACATTGTCTGTGCCGAGTGGTATCGAATTTTGGTAATTTACCGGAATGATACTTTTCGACCGTTTCACCTGAGATGGTATGAGATTTAAAACCATGCTCCAGTGTCTATGTAGATATATGCAAATTTATATGGAAAGTCCAAAAAGTGAGCTTGTGCCTTGAGAATAGTTTCATAATTTAAGAAGACTTGTACAGAACTGGCAAGTATTTTGAGTACCATTCTTAATCCTTTCTTTACATTTTTTTTTTATTGCTAATTTGGAAGATTTGTTGCCAAGGATTGATTGGCATCAAGGCCGTAATGAAATTCACTTTGGACTCCTTTGTTTAAAGATTACCAGTATTACCAATTTTCCATGAGTTGCATGCAAGAGAATTTTGGAATAGTTCTCTTTTTCAGCTTTAAACACACTTAAATTTCCAGAAAACTTATCATTTTTTTGTTTCATTCTGTTTTTAGTAAAATTTCTGTCATTAAAAAAATAGAATCTTATCTCTCTTTCACACACACACAAGCCACATTCAATTAGTCTTTCACTGAGACAGTAAAACCAACTGTATGTAAGATATTTTTATTTTTTTGTTGAAGAGTTCGTGTGCTTCTTGTTTTCTCTCTCTCTCTAAGGTTCTGTTTGGGTTCTTTTCTAACTCCACGTGCAAAATTCTGTGAGATACAGAGTCAACTTGCACATTTTGTTGCCAATATATTGAAACCTGAAAGTACTTTAAAATAAAATGGAGACAACTGCCTCAATTGACACAGTTGTGTAACGTAATGAACCACAATAAGCTGATGACAAAATATGTATTTATGTAGTTGTTGCATGGTAGTTTTTTCTTGATGCCGATAACTATGGGTATTTATTCATGTTTGGTATTTTAATTTTTTTACAGTATAAGCTGTACTTAACTTTGTTTTCGTCAGCGATTGAGAAACTGATAAAGGAAACTGCTGGCAAATACGCTACTGGAGATGAGGTCTATCTGGTTAGTCCCATATGATTTTCTTATATCCTTCTTTTGAAAAGTTTCAACCGATTGTTTATATTCATTTAAAGTGCTCGTATCGTAACTTTAGTGCAAGACCAGTTGCCCAAAATACAAATAAAAGCACAAACACTAATTTTAAACTGAAGTTTTATATTCTTTTAAGTCATGGAATTACTTAGATATCCTAAATACCAACTTGAGGTTGAACCAATGTGGTTAATGGCCCTTAATTATTATTTTTCTCCCCGCAAGCAAATTATATGCCTGTCTAAACGCAAGTTGTATTTAATTTTTCAGGCATCCTTGGCTATGTTTATTTTACGTTCCTATACTTGGACATGTTTCAGCCTAGACGTTGTTCATGTCTTTAACCGAGTGACTGTGAATTCTAAAAGCTTAAACTAGTAGGAGATGAATTTGGATCCTTGATGGCCCCCTTCACACATGGGCAGGTGGATTGGTCTAAATTGGCACGTCTTAACACTTTACCCGTAAACTCATTTTTCACTATAATATATTATTAACCATAGGAGGATTTGCATACATTTATTCTTGCTAGATACTTATTAAGCAATGCCTCTGGTGAGCAATTATACCAAATCTTAAGCTAATAGGAAAAGGTTCATTATTATGATTGCTACTTGTTCGGATATTCTAAAGCAAAATACAAGTGACGCTGCATGATCTTTGTCACCTGCAGGCTGATTTGTTTTTGGCACCCCAGATATATATAGCAACATCTCTTTTCCAAATTGACATGGTAATTCTAGTTGGATAGTTTGTGTTTTTTTCCCCTTAATTTAGAATTACTGAAGATTTGTTATAACTACAATTATCAAGCATGCTGTGTGGTATAAACAATTGGCATAGCTTGATTTATGGTGGTTCTTTCATAACGACCAAAACATACATCATAAAACCCTCACTCTAGTGAAATCAAGTAGGCCTAGAAATTTAGAGCCTACTTCCGAACAACTTTTGTAATTGGATCGAACCATTTTGTTGAAATTTGCCTCAGCACCTGCATTTCATTGGATTTTTAACTTTTTTTTTTTTTTTTAGTGAAATCACTATACCCTACATTAGCGAGATTGAGCCAAGCATATGAAGAGCACCCTGCCTTTCAAGCTGCCCACCCACTTAAGCAACCAGACGCCCCGGTGCAATCCTGAGGAAAGCTCTGTTGCTAAATGGTATCAGATTGAGATCAAGACTGAAAATAAAGTTATCGATGGTCTGATTTACTTCCTAAAACAAAAACTGTTTTGTAAGTTGCGCAAGAAAGGATGTATCCATCAAGAATTTGCACTCTTGTTGGAAAATATAAATACTTGTCCGTGGTAGTCGTAGAATGTGAATTTCCTATCGTTCTTCAACTGCACTACAAGTGGGAATAGATCTACGAACTGTTTAAAACCATCATAAACCTCATTTTAGTACTTGTTTCTCGAGGTCACTTGCTATCTGAAATCTTTGGAAAAGAGTATCTTTTCTTTTAAATCTTAGAATTTACTTCAATTTTGGGTTAGATTTAAATTGTTTTTCACTTGCAGGATCTTTGCTTTACAGCATTATTATTCTGTCAAAATGATCTTTTCTTATAAGATCCTTAGTTTATAGACAACTATTTTATTAGTTTTTCCCTGGTAATCTATGTATCTAACTTTTATGATATGTATCTAATTTTTACGATTTGATTAATCTTAAAGACTCTAAGTGAGATTACTCTCATTGTTTAGAGAGTTTGTTTCATTTCTTACCATCGCATTTGTTCGGGAGCTAGCTATTTCATTTATGATTGATATATTAATTATTCATGCATTTGAATTTATTTTTTTTGCCTAATTATAATTTTTACATTCAAATGTCATTGCCAATGTGATATATTAATCGAATAATGTTTTCTTTACCTCTTATTATTTTTTAGTAGTTTTATTTTCAATATGACATGTATCCTTATCTATATTGTCATTGGAGCAACAGGGGAAACGGTTTCTTTAGGATAGTTTTATGCTCTCTGAAATAGAGGGAGTATTTGTCTTAATACAATAATTCTTTATATGAGAGAAATTAAACATCCATCCATATGTAGACATTGTCATTGACATTAGAGGAAGAGGTTGTTAGGAGAGTCAAAGTAGTTCTTCGATAATTTAAATGTGTCTAGAACGTGCTGGGTCAAACATTTAAAAGAAGCCGCTATTCATCAAATCAAACTTCATTAAAAAAAAAGCAAAAATGAAAAAGTGGTTTTTTTTTTGTTAGAATCGCCAAAAGATTATTTTTTCATTTATTATTAAAATAGCATCTCATCTTGCTTAGTATATTTTTATTTTTTATATTGATATAGTAATTATCCAACACAAAATTTAATTTTGATCAATATCAATAATATTATGTTGTAGTAGTTATAAATTATAATTGTTATAATATGAACACTTCATCTTTGGTCAATAATATATTGTATCAGCTACTATAACTGTTATAATATAGATAATTTATTTTTGATTAATATTAATCAATATTTATTATAACAATTAGGGATAATTATTACTCAGTTATAGTAGTCAATTTGATCAATATTATATAGTAGCTACTATTCTTAGTTGTAACAACAAAAATAGTTGATTAATATTGATATTATATTATATCATTACAAGATCGTAGTTATTATAATTATATAGTACAACAGTTATGAAATCATAAATATATAACAATTATAAGATCAGAGCTACAACATCACTGAAAATAAAAATATTTTAAAAAATAAAAATAAATTGAGGCTCTTGTTTTGATAATAAATATAAAAAATTACTTTTTGACCATTTCAATCTTTTGTTTTTTACTCCTAAAAATTACACAATATGACCAAAAAAAATATATAAATATATTGATACAAATGAACCTACGAAGATAATTCATTTTAATAAATATTAATGATTCTTATATTATATAATTTTTTAGAGACTTTAGTTAATATTATTCCTAAAAACAAATTATTGCGTTGAATGTCATGATTTGTTTATTACATGATTAACACAATCTAAAAAAGATTGTTGTCCCCTCTCACTTATTGTGTATGCATATGTCCAATTCTTTGTTTAGTTCATTTGTCATTCATTTATCTCGTCTAGTCTT
>JBBUKS010000060.1:4827007-4842037 GCA_038050645.1 Hedychium gardnerianum
CCCTCTCACTTATTGTGTATGCATATGTCCAATTCTTTGTTTAGTTCATTTGTCATTCATTTATCTCGTCTAGTCTTCTAACTTAACCTAATTCATCTATCAAATCCTATAAGCTCACTTGGTCTAACCAACCTTGAACAAGGCAACTAGCACAACCCTCTTTACCTTCTAATCCACTTAATTCACCCAACACGTTTAGTCTAGCTTATCATTTCGATCTAATTGGTTTCATTTGTCTGACTCACTTAGTCTATCCACAATGTTCCATACACAAACACCCCAAAAGTGTTCACCCAACTCTCCCTATCGAATCATCCCATCATGCCCTTCTAGCCTACCCAACTCATATATTTCATTATTTTTTTATTTTTTATTCCACAAGCAAAGGAAAAAAATATTTCACCTCTTGAAAAAGATCATTCAATACTAATGGTTGATTCTTCAACCAGATGGAGATGATGCTGACTGATGGGGAGATGGAAAATATAAATGGTTAGCCACATGTTACAAGCCCTGCTCTCAATGTTTTTGCCCTCAGTGAGCATCACTGCCAGCATCAAGGTGTGTTATCTACACAGCTGGTTCTCTATCACGTCGAAACTAAGTTGGCACTTGAAGACCATCATTCGTGTTGATGCCCAGAATCTTCCTGAGGTATTCTAGCTGCTCGAAAGATCCTTGAAGTTCCTCCCACTGCAAGGAAACAACGGCTCCAGTTATTACGAAACAATCCTAAGACAAGGGCATAGCGTCTAGAACAGGAACAAATATAATCAGTCAAGATATAATGCATTGACAATCCTTAACAAAATATAAAACATAGGCCGAGCGATTAATTTGACTATGTTTCCAGTTCTTCAGAATTTCAGTAAGAAGAAACAAATGTACTCATTCAGAAAGCAGACCGCCATTTTGTATGAGATACCTGTTGCAAATTACATATAAAGGCACTTAATCTCAACAAAAACATCATAGAAATGTGAGCTGTTCATTCTGAATTAGTGATTATAGCAGGTTGATGCTCCTAGTCTATCAAGGAACCCATTCACAAACTTCCTCCAAATCAATCTCTCACTATATATTTTACAGTCTGAATACGCGATTACAAATGTGTATAAGACAATATTAAATTTTCATCGAAAAACAATATCAGGAAAATTTTACCTCTTGGAAAGAAAGAGAAACAAGCTTCCAACCAGCAGCAGCAATATATCGACGCTTCAGTATAGTGTGGCCTAAAGGAGTACCTGTTGAACAACATAGACAAGTTAAATTTTCAGGTGCAATCTACAGTTCACACCTTTCATATTCATATTCTGAATTTACCTAAAAGCAGAATATTTTTCTTTATAAAAAAGTGTTCCTCTCTCTCTCTTTTTCCTATTATTCCCTTAAATTCAAAACATGCATTTTAAGATATTCACATTCTAAAGGTGTCTAAATAACTTACTTGGCCCAAACAATGGACAACAAACTGATCTCGAAATCAGTTTGTGGCAACATTTTCAGTTGAAATCTTATATGTGGTTGGGTAGATAGAAACTTGAAATACAAGGGTATAATCAGAAAGAAAAGAGAGAGTATTTTTTGGTAAAAAATTAATACGAGGTGTTTTTTTTTTTGGTAAATTCAGAATGTGACTGCTACATGCCTATGTTTCTGGAAAAATGTGTTGGTCCATCAATCTCAAATGCAAGCTTTCTGTCGACAAGTACTGCATCTAGTGTGTATCCATCCACCACATACTCTTTCACCCAGTCGAGACCTGTACTTACGAGAAGCCTAGCAACCTCATTTTGGAATGAGGAAGTAGTTTTCTGATTGAATCGCTTAGTCTTCCCTGCTCTCGATATTTTCTCCTCTAGATCACTTGATAGTGATAGACCAAGATTCGAATATTGAAGTTTCAGACACTGGTTGGCCAGATGAACCTGTGTAGCAAACATGATATCTTCCCTATATTGTTCTGAGATCCTTCCCTCTTCAAACTTGCTTAAAGAAGTCCAGACATAGGAAAAGAATGGGTGATCCATTCGGTTAAGTACAGCATAAGACCAAGTTATATTTCCAAGGTGACCTCTGTTAAATCTCAATGTCGATGAATCCAGACGGTTGCTTACGACACTTTCAGCATGGCCACTTGCCTCAGTCTTGACATTTAAAATTTCTGGCTGAGGTGAGTTTTCGACTTCCACAAAATATTTCCAACTGCCTGCATCCGTGAAGGCCTGATCTAGTGAATCAAGAAAAAGATCAGCACACTCATTTAAAGAAGCAAATGCCCACAAGAACTGAGCAATCTCCTGCTCTCTGAAAGTATGAACTATTTCAGATGCCCTTTTAGATAGGGCGAAAAAGAGATCTGGTGCAGAATGTTGCATCAAAGCAAATGCACCAGCAGTATTAGCAACATTCTGCGAATTGAAATCTCCAATCTTCACAAGTGCCACCTCAGCAATTCTATCCATTTCCGACAAATAGAGAAGGTCACCACCAACCTTTGACAAGGCCCAGGTTATGTTCGATATCCCCTGCACCGAGCACTCCGGTAGCACCATCATTGCAATACCTATGAGCATCGACATCTCTCTTTGACGGGCAATTGACAACCTATGAGTTCTACTCATGGAAACCTTTTCCATGTTCTTAGCAATGCGGTGGAGAGCTGTAGCAATATTTCGTGGAGTAAGTGGTGAAGGTTTCAAGCCTTTTGCCACTGCTGAGATAGCCTCGGAAGCTATTTCCAAGACCTCATCAGCAGTCTGTGCCTCCACGATGGCTTTGTTCAAAGCAATCTCTTTCTTTCTATCTGAGGCTCCTGTAAACTGTGATAACTTCTCAATGAATTCCTCCCTCGAATTCATCGGCTTTTTCTCGAACATCCCATCTGCAACTGTATTGATTTTCTCTCTAAGACCACTGATGCCACTTTTCAAATTCAATTCATCCAAATCAATTTCCCCAGAGGTTACAGTAGATCCATGGTCATTATCATCCTCTAAATCATCCAAGAAGGCATCTTCAACATTAATCTTCTTCTCTTTTTTGCTAGATTTGGCCTTTTTCTTCCTATTTCTTTTCTTCGGAATCACCATTTTCTCCATTGAACTAGTCAAGCCCCTCACCTCAATTGCTCTCAATGCAATCTTCCTTGCCTCAACACACCAATCCATGCTCTCTACATCATTCAGCAGTCTTGATCTTTCCCGGGCCTTCTTCAGAGGTAATTGAGTCTTAGATGAAGGAATCTTTCCTAGGAACTCCAATTGCCACTGTGAATTAACCTCATTTTGGTCATCCACACCATTCTTGTCTGCCAAATCACTTCCCAGTCTACAAGAACAGATCTTTCTATTCAAAGACATCTGCTTGAGCATGAAATAACGAAATCGAAACATAGTTCTCATTGTCGGGGAGGTCTGCATGCTTTTTGCAGAAATCTGCGGTGGAGCAAGGCATTGCCTTGCCAGAAGTGTGGCGAATTGCGACTCCATCTAAACCTTCATATATAGAAATGCAAAATCTTAGGCCATCCAGAGAGAAACTTCCTTCAAATACCAATGCCAAGAAACCAACTACTTGTATGCTACAAAGAAATATGTCAAGGTTTTGAGAGCTACAGTAATCCCTAGTATCTAGATAATCAGGCTGCAACATCTAATATATTGAAAATCTGTTATGAATTTAAGGTAACGAGAACAAATCCGACGAGATGGACTCGTTTTCCTCAGACGGAAATAGGACGCAGGAGAGGAAGAAAAAAAAAAGGAGTAAAAGAGGAAGAAGAATTGGAGGAGGAAACTGACTTGGACGAGGAAGGGGAAGCGACGTTGCGAGGCAAAATTTCCTGCTTTCGTCAGAGGAGGTCGGCCAGAGACTCCCTTCCGAGGCTACAAGCTGACGACCGACGGCGAGGAGAAGTCGGCACCAAGCAGCGAAGCGAACGAAGGATAAGGATGCGGAAGGCGGCAGGTCAATTAGCCAGGGGACCAAAATAAATGGGAAATTTCAAAATGCTCCCTCCACCCGACCTTAAGTTTGGCAGATTTGGTATCATAACGTAATTTTTGAAAAAAAAAATTTATTATAATTAAAATAACATTTTTTATTTTTATTATTATATAAAAAAATATTTTTTATATTAAAATATATATTAAAAGAGTAGTTTATTTTATTTTTTATTTGAAAATACTTTTGTTTAAAATTATATAATAATACAGAGCAAAACAGAAAATCCTAAAACTGCTATCATATGAAATTCTTCCTTTATAGACAAAACAGAGTTAGGGCCATCAAATATTTATAAATAAATTTGATGTTTTACTTGATAAAAATTTGTTTATGTTCGTTTAATATATACAAGATCAATTAAATAAATAAACTTGAACAACTCATTAAATTAAACAAACAAACTTGAACATATATGTGTTCAGCTCGTTAATGTTCGTGAATAATATTCATAAATAATATTCATGAGCAACGTTTGTAAATAACGTTTGTGAATAATGTTCGTAAACAACGTTCGTGAACAATAATATTCATTAATAAAACTTTTATCAACATGTTAAATAAATAAAATAAAATAAATAAATAAATTTAAATTATTAAACTCAATAATCAATCAAACAAATAAAAATTTCAAACAATCAAATAAACTTAAATTGAGAGCTCGATAACATCTAAATAAATCAAACTCAAGCCAAACTTGAAGTGAGAGCTCGATAATATCTAAACGAATCAAGCTTAAGCTAAACTTCAAATAAACAAGTTCATAAAAAATAAATCAAGTCAAGCTTAAATAATTATTTTAAAATTTTAATTTATTTTAGGCTCGGCTCGACTTGACTCGATTATCTTATCAAACAAAATTTAAATATCCCAAAACTTGACTCAACTTAATTTGTTTACCGCCCTAAACAGAGCTGCCAAACTGGACCAACACCCTAAAACACAAAATAATTTGGGAATAATTTTTTAAATACGTCTGTCCCCTATTTTATAACAATGATGAATACTAATCTATTCTTTTTCACGAAATAAACGTTGAAAACATTTCCTCGTGAAAAATTCTCCCTATTTTTTATTCCGTCCTTTCAAATAAACAGGGGATTCAGGTAAGCATTTGTCCATCCATGGCTGTACGGATTTGTTGTATTGTTTCACTCAGAACCTGAAGTTTCATAGTGGAGTTCCTTCTTTGTTGAGCTTTGTAGAGCAACCTTGGCTTTTTCGATTTTCCTAAATAGCAATCATCTTTGTTCTCGATATAACTTAACAAGTTGATAATGATGCTCGAACTCTAATCACTCATTTAAGGAATATTTTACTTTCAATATCATTTGCAACTTAAGATTTGATCTCCATTTTAACATCATTGATAGTTGCACCACCAAAATCCCTGTGTTAGTGATAACATCAACCAAATTAGATTCATAACGAACCGATCAATTAACTAAGACTTTAGTGGAAACCCAGACGGAATCTATTCGAAAGAAAGTCGATAGGAAAACCAGCGTAGAAATAGAACTCAAGTAAAAATAGACCAACAACAACTCGCAAATTTGAGCTCCTTAAGCGATATCAAGTTGCTAAATCGAGTATAAATATCTCAAGAAAAACTGCTGAAAAAGAAACATTTACCTGCTAAAGAGCGTTTTACTAGTTGCTAATTCTGCTGTGCAAAATTCACAGGATTGCTAAAAGCGAATGCTTCAGCGATATCTTGTGGCTGTTGTATTCGATACCGGCACATATTTTCCCTGATAACTCTTTTTTTTTTCTACTAAGAATGAAAAGCGACAAGTAATTCCTTTTGCACCGAAAAGAACCTGCTACCTATCAAACACTGAAGTAGGAAGAAAAAAAAGAAGAATTAAATGACTCTCATCTGCCATCCTATAGACAGTATATACTAAAATGTGTTCCGACCACGGAGATCAATCGAGATAAAATAGAGTCACAATTTTTCGGAGTTTCTTAGCTTCTTGGCATGTTTCCATGAGCAATTTGCTGTCGTGAAATGCAAAGCATATAACTTGTTGTACCTTCGATAAGATATCCATATTGCACAGCCTGTTGTTGAAATAAACAAAAACATTAGCAAACACATTAGAACAATTCCATTTCTGGACAAGAAATTATCAAACAATCTGAGTTGCAATGTTGCCTTTCGGTTTTGCTAATGGAATCGATCAACAGAAGCGTCAGTACCAATGCATTTTACTTTGAGAGATACCGAAAAGAAAATTATTTCCTTTGTGGTTCTTAGTAGACCAACCATAGTGTAAAATTCATTCTGGTATCTCAATTGAACAATGGATTTTAAAAGATAAAAAATAAAAGTGGAAATTTGAGATTTGATGCATTGTCTGATTATGCAAAATCGTCTCACCCTATTGATGTGCATGTTGTTCATAACTTAATCAATGTAACGCTCCAGATAATATAAATGTGAAGAAGAACACAAACAAAAAAGCTAATTTAACATGATAATGTTGAGAGGCATGTGTAGGGTCACCGATACCGGAAAAAAAACTCAAAGAGTGTTGTTTTACATACCGGGTACTAACAAATATGCTTTTAGTATATCCAATTGTATTGGCTTAAAAAATTGATCTAAATGAGATATGAATAGCAACGGTAATAGTCTTTGGTTAAGACCTGATATGCTAAAGAGTAGATGTCGTATATTCCAGTCAATATACGACAGCACTGATCTGAATTATTTGTCAATGCTATAGAGGAATTTGTACTGTTAATATTTTCACAACAGAATTATGAAATTACAGAAATATGACCATTTTCAACAAATGTAGTGGAATGTGAATTAATCATTGGTTCAACAATATTAAAATGATCTGTATTTGTGAATTGTCACTAAATTTCCTGAATTAGTGCAATCAACAAAAAACTTTAAAAAATAAAGTTTATGGAAGGAAACATGGTAGAGACAAACCTGCTAGCTTCAATTAATGGCAACTGATCATTTTCAGGTTTCTCGATCAGATTTTGAACCTAAAAAATATTGAATAAATACAATAATAATATCAACGTCAATATTCAATCAGACAATTAATGTAAGAAGCTGCAAAAAAAAAATCACTTAAGCAGTAAAATATGTTCAAAAAGATTCAGTAGAAATATTTCCAGCACTCAAATTATGCTCTGATGATATACCATGTTATTTTGACATGGAAGATAAGATTGCTGATTAATCAATTTACTTGAATTTGTAATTAACTTAATAAACTATATCAATAATTTCAGTGCCACATCACTTCAAGCAAAGCATTAAGTTACCAAAAATAGAAAATAAAACAATTTACAGACTTGGGTAGGTGTCGAAAAGACATAGGAGCCAGGTTGAAGAGAATGCCTAAAATATACCTGCATATCAGGAAGGAAGGGCTACCATAAAAGTGCTTACAAGTCGTCACATCCTAAAACACTATGGATTAATGTCTATTGCTCATAGAGGAAGTTAGAGAATGAAGCAAATTAATAGTAATGAAGCAAAGATGCTACGAAGCAACTAATGAACTTTTACCATGTGTAACTTCCTATTCTTGGAAATGAGAAGGAAAGATACAAAGTTACTGGTACACTAACTGAAAGATATGTAGCATGGTAGAAGATTGGCCAGCACTAAGTTTAGCTAAAAATCAAAGTAGATGCATTTATGAATTAAAAGGAAAGAAAAATTATCAACTTAGTCAAAATTCTCTTGAAGTGACACAAAATGTTTGTCGAATTACCAGGTCATATTCCATGCAAAACAGAAGGGTATCCCTACAGGTGATTACCACTTATTTCAACCACAGTAAGGAAAACCAACAATCATCATGCAGTAAGAAATTCCAATGTAGCAGCCTAGTGCCCTGAACTTTTAACCTGGTGATTCTAACAAATTAAGCTGATGTTTCAGTGATCCAATAGATTGTATCAGGATCCATTTAAATAACAGAAAATGATTTGACCCAGATATGAGCTTGGCCACTGGCCAACCTAAATTTGTTCTGTAGCAAGTGTAAAACAACTATTCCACAACAAAAACTAAATTGACTCTAACTTTGGTATTGACTTGTCAGACCTAACAATTGGCCTAAAATGCTTAAGCTCAAGTTAGCTAACTAACCATGTTTGCTCCAATACCAATTGTCATGAACCGCTTAGACCAGAGAGTTGGGCCATTAACTTGTTACATCTAACCACTAGTCTAAAATACTCGAGCTCAATCCTGTAGTAGCTACCTCATTTAAGTTTACAAGCCTTGTATATTAGCCCACAACTCACCATGTGGGACTAAATTTGGGTGTTACAACAAGTCTCTCTCATGTAACTCAAGATCTCCCACCACACAATAAGACTTATGATTCAATAAGAATATGATAATTTATTTGCAAATTGAAATTCCTAGGAGTCAATAGTGTAAAACATCTAGATTGAATCCTTTCTCACCAACTTGGTTGTTGGTTATTAGTCACATAATCATATTTAAAATGATACTAGAGCATATAGTGAGTTCAAATTCTCTTAAATTGAAGAAATACTATGAAACAAATATATTTTGTCAATGTGTTGAACTTAGACAAGTTCAATTTTCCCATGCACGCCTGGGGATGGTGTCAAGAGTATAGACAACTAAATTGAATCCATTCCCAACAATTTAATATATGGGGATGAGTGTTAAATTAATCAAATTTGAAAGATTAAACAAACAACACCATTTATTTTCAAGATCTTCAAATGGACACTCCTATTTTGTTTATTATCAAATGTCATAATCTTTAAAATACCCATCATACCCTCTTTACCTTCAATTAAATTTTCACTTTTACTAATTTAAAACAAAAATATTCTAATTTCTCTAGTAACTCTCAACTCGCTATGAGAGAATATTCATTAATTGAACGACGATATATTGCAATTTATATCCAAAATTCTCAAACTAACAATCTATTCGCTTTTGCTAATTTGAGACGAAAACCTTTCTAACTCTACTTATGAATAGTGAATGATTTAGAAAGTGAACATTCATACACATTTTTATTTGAATAAGAACAATTTTTATACAGCAAAAGTGAACAATTTCAACCAAACTGTTCATTTTTCAATAAATCAAGATAAAGGGGTATCATGGACACATTATTAATGATGGGACACATTAATAATCAAAACAGGGGGCACCCTTTCGATGATTTTCAAAATAAAGGGCACCCTTTTGATCTTTTTCCCCGATTTAAAATGATATTAGAACAGATATGGAGTTCAAATCCTCTTAAATCGAAGAAATAGCACAAATTAAATTAATTTCATCCATGTGTTGGACTTTCGATCAATTTTCCCATAACAGGTCAAGGTGGTGTTAAAAGTATAAATACTAAATCCATTCCCAACACTTCAATCTCAAGGGATAAAAGATAATCTAATCAAAATTAAAATGATATTAGATGAGATCTTGAGTTCAAATCCTCTTGAATTGAAGAATACTATAAATTAAATTAGTTTCATCCGCATGTGAACTTTGTCCAGTTCAATTTGCTCGCCAACATCTAAGGGAGGTGTAACAGTATTTCTATAAAAAAAAGCTAAGTTGAATCCATTCCTAATGGTCTAATCTTAAGGAATATGTAGAAACCTAACCAAATTTGAAACTTGTCAATGAAATTCAATCCAATTAAGACGAACATTTTCTAAATTTTATACTTGCAAACTCAGGAACTTGTGAATCCAAGTCATTTGCGTTGCCGTTGTGCTAAACAATAAGGTAAAAATAGACCAAATTAGAACTCCTTATACAATATAGATAGACTTTATTATCTTAATTAAACAACAAGATACAACAACAACAACAACAACCAAGCCTTATCCCACTAGTAGAGTCTTAATCAAACAGCAAGATAGATTGTAAAAACTAAGATTAACAAAAACTGAAAAGTTTATATTTGCCGCATTTTGATAGTGAATCCTTTTACAGGTTACAAAAACAATTAGGTTCTTTGCAAGAAATGTGGGAAGGCAGAAAAACCATGCAGGGAGAAACAAGAAAACATAAGAATGATACATGAGTGAAAAATGAGCACCTCACGCCTTACCTTAGCTAACAACTCCTGACTGTCAGGTGATTGCATTTTCAGGCTCTGGGGCAAGATCACAGTGAGCAACTCTGGCTTCTCTGCTCTTAAAGCGCCCCTGATAACAGCTGCATTAGTCCCAGAAGCTCCTGAAGTAAAAATGTGGTTCTTCTGCAGTGGAATTATAAAGTTCAGGAATTAATAGAGTACTTGAGTGACATGAAATTTGGAGAAAACCTGAGATAGCATGAAACAGCAGTCATGAGAAGACCTTACAGTTATAACCATGGCATAGCTGAGAATCTCAATAAGCTGCTGATGCATGAACCCCATATTACGTGTCCCAAAGAATCCGATTGGTCTGGGTCCTTGCTGTTGAATAGCCAAAAGCTCCTGGAAAACATTATCAACATTAGAATGCAAAACCATAACATTTTATTTTTCCCTCAACTCCATGATAGGATGGAAAGAATATGCATGCAAAAAAATCAGCATATAATATATTCTTCAAGTAGGACCTGTAAGCTTCCTCCAATTCAACAGTCTGTATTCAATGAATGAATCTAGTCAACAATGGCAAAGAGGAATAACCTAGAGCTTGTCATTGTTTACACTTTCAGAATTATACAATTAATGATCTAGATATACGATATATTGCAATTCATATAGTAAAATGATATGATCATTACATATGAACCAGAAATGAAAAGAGACAGGACAATTCAATTCGATTCTGTACAATTTGATAAAAACATTATTTATATGATTCTAAACATTAAATAAAAACTCATTAGAGGTTAAATCTAATCTATTAAAGGTAAATATAACCTCATAAGAAATTAAATTAAACTCAATACATTAAAAAATTAAATCAAAATCATAAAAGAATAGATGAATTTTATGTAATATGATAAAAGTATAAAGATTGAAGAGTTAAGACTCAAAGTCAAGATGTATAGCAAAAGAAAATTTTGTAACATAGTATTGGACAAAATGACCACAAAGACTATTAGAATAGTAAAAGTTGTCAAACATGCATAGTGCGTATTGAAACTTGTCTTTTTTTATAGTAATGATAGCAACTTCATTTGATTGTAGAACATAGTAAATTTTTGTAAAGTGGCAAACCTTTTGGAATGTCGGCAGTCATTCTCATTGATGTCGTTCTCTATATAAAGAGCGGGATGTAATGCAAAGGAGCAAATTAGAAGTTCCAATTAATCTGTTACTAATTCATTTCTTTCTTCCTACATTTCTGCTATTTTGTCAATTTGTATTCTTGCTTCTCTCCCTAAATCCTCTAAATTTATATAGTATCATATTCTTAAACTGTGGGAGAGAAAAGATAATTGACCATGGATAATGAAAAAAGATCCTCAATTCTCCTTTCCCATTATTCCTCAATTTGTCAAAGAACCCCGGAGTCATTTTAGTTTGTGTCTCCGTAATGGGGAGAATTATCTTGCTTGATCCCAAAGTCATGCAAAATGCTCTTCAAGTCAAGAATAAATTGACATTGGTTGATGGTTTGATGGAGAAGAAGGAGGAGAATACTCCAGAGTATGAGATGTGACCTTGTAATGCTATCGCAGTTGCATGGATGTCCAACTCTGTGAAGGAAAGACTCAATAAGAGTATTGCCTATCCTTATGGAGGTGAAAATATTATGGGACAATCTGAAGGAGTATTCCTCCCAAGGTAACATTCTTTTGAGTCCACCAGAATAAGGCCATCATCCACTTTAAGACAAGAGATGATGACGATGATAGATTATAACTCCAAGCTAAAGGAGTTGTGGGATGAGTCGAAGAACTACTCTAATGTCCCTATGGATACGAAGCTGCTACAAAGTATGCTAAGGAATGTGAAACGAAGAAGCTGCATAAATTTTTTATGCATTTAAACATAGCTGCATCATAGGCTGCTTCGTCCTATGAAGGTGAATTCCCTTCATCAGATGATTGAGAATGAATCCCAAACAAACCATTGGTTTTTAGGAACAAGAAACGGTGAAATCGCACAGTTTAGTCATCAGCCATCTGGTGGTCAGTCTCCTTTCTTATATCTGTCCATTGCCTAGAATGCTTATGTATTTGAATCACTAGAAGGAGAGGAAGGTAAGCACATTTCATTTGGAAAGAACGACTATTGAGTAAAAGCACTTTCTGGTTCATTTTTTACCTTACTCGCTCCTCGAGTCACTACACTTCCATCTAATGTCCTAGTCTGAGTCAAATACTTATTCAACTAATATCCAATTTTGGAAGAAAAAAAAAAGATAATCGAGCATTGCCTATCCATTAATTCGAACGAACCATCACACTCTAGAGATTGTGAATCCCATACCGGGCTAGAAAAGAAATTCACTTTCAAGAACATTAAAAATAAGATTTATTAGTTCTGCATCGGAGTCACTTTGGTAACCTGTTTACAAGTCCTTAAATTCTTAGAGATGTGATGATTGTAGGGCCATGAGACATTTTTTTAAATATACTTATTAAGTTTAAGTACGGGTCAAACTTTTCCTTTAATCCAACTTTTAACTCTAAAAAAAACTGACAAGACACACTAAGCTCGGCAATTTTAACAAATGGTCAATCAAATTCTATTCAACCTATAGAATTGCTCGTTATTGTTTGACTTATGGCAAAGAAAATTGAAAATTTTGCTATTTTTGGTCCTGTCAGTGAATTAAAACTATACTGAATAAATAGAATTCTTTGTTAAATATTTTATATTTTTTATATGAACTTTATGATTTATAATTCTATACAATTCACAATACGGACCTTGATATGACAACCATGTAAATTAGATACATGATTAAAGTTTAATGTAGAGTTGACCAATATATTGTTGAAGTAAAAAATTATGCATAAAAAACAGATAATCTTTAGACATATATTGTTGTTTTAAAGTAATCAAAGTTTCAACTTGTTTAAGACACTACCATTAGATAATCAATATCTGGAGTTGGTTTGTACTCCGAAACAGCCACTGTGGCTGAACCTTCAACGAGAGTCTGAGCTTGAGTTGGAATTTGGAGACCACTTTCTTCCGATAACCCAGATGAAAATAAACCATCTCTCTGTTCAATACTCCAACTATCTCCATCATCATTATCTCCTTTAGTAAAATCACAGTGTCCCTATACGGTCAAACAAAGAGGAGAAAAGGGTCCAGTTAGTAAACCATTAGTGCATGGCAAAGAATTTTTCATTTTTTACTTAAGAATATGAAAGGATAGACGTGTTAGACTTAAGAGGTATAAATGTATATATTCGAGCAACATTTGGAGAAAGAGTCATAAACCATCTTTTATAAATCAAAGTTATTGTTGCACCGCAGAGGGAAAAAAAAGGGTTATTTTACCATGTGAATCCATTACCAGACTAATAATCCACCATTGACCCTCCTCCATTACATGCTTCTAACAGTCAGTTTATGTTAATGTAAAAAAGAGGATCTGGCCAATTAACTTATAAATGTTCTTCAAATTTTTCATCCATTTAAATAAATAAGGATCAACAATTTAACAAATATAACTAACAAATATCAGTACCAATATCTGAAGAATAGTAGTCCATTCCCTGGGATAGCTAGAATGCTGGGCCAGCTCGGTCCAGCAAGAAGCTTCCCAGCAGCGCCTGACAAAGCTGGCTCAGCTACAACCAAGCAGACTTAAAATCTTATTTATGAAGTTTCTTCCAGTGGAAATTTGTTCGCATGTCAGTTGTAACAAGTTAGCTATAGATTTTGTCACCTTTGGGAGCAATCTAGAACCTAAAGCATGCCTTAAAGTGTGTATAATGACTGTGGGATACCAAATTGCTTGTAGAGAGGAGGATTTTCTTCTCAAGGAGAGCTTGTGTTGTCCAGAGAGGACTTGAGGTGAGTTTTTTCCATTGATATTGAGAGAAAAGTCCAAGGGAGGATTTAGAGAGCTCTCATATTATATAGACATAATTTCTCTCAAATGGAGTAAGCTTGGACAACGGGAGGAAGATTCTATCAGGAAGTACATAGTGGAGGTAATTCTGCATTCTAAATGCGCTAAATTTGGATCTACAAAGGGCGGTTTGACATGCGCTCTATTGGGGTCGATGGTACCAGAACAACCCAAATCAGTTTATCAAAAAGATTTTCCTAGATAACATATCCCGCGGACGATAAATTCATCTAGAAGTAAAACAACTAACGAAAAATGCATTTGAAACAAAATTTCCGATTCGCGAGCTAAGAGATTACGATATTTCTTCCAGGACGGAGAGCTCCATATGAAAGATGCGACCTTTCGATTCCAACCCATGAAGAATCAAGAGACACACGGACGGACGGCTTGAAAAACATAGGGATTCGAGAAGAACCGCCCAATCCGCCGAGTCCGGGGGCGAGCGCCGGCGGAGGCAGACAAATACCCGTGTTCGGAGCCTTGAAGATGAAACCCAAGGGAGGGGAAGACGAAACCATCGCTCCTCCTCCTCCTCCTCCGTTCGCCAATCCTCAACCCGAAGCCGCCTCGCACTGTCGCCTCCGGGATCGCTCGCTCACGGGAGGAGAGGCTCGAGAAGCGAAGTGATAGGCGTGGTGTGGTCAAGGAGAGGAAGAGCTCCACACGGATCTTTTCTATTCTTCATCGGCTATATATTTGTTCACGAATCATAAAGCAGCAGGATGCAATTGAAAATATAATCTTCTTTTTTTTTTTACTTTACACCTTTTGGGTTTCGAATATACCAAAAGGTCCCTAAAAATAAAATTTTCTCTTGCAATATACACAAATGATTCGAGAGTTCGTCTTCGTGTGCCAATTTGGTTATTCATGTATAACAAATGCAACGCTAATAAGATTATTTTAAGTTGGTTTGAATCTCTCTATCAATCTTGTAAGTTCAAGGATGGATACAGAAACAAACAACAGATGGACTGAACTTTGAATATGAAAGAGATAGATTAT
>JBBUKS010000060.1:4878948-4898175 GCA_038050645.1 Hedychium gardnerianum
ATTCCGGCCTTCGAGCCGAGGTGTTATTCCGGCCTGCGAGCCGATGTATTATTCCGGCCTTCGAGCCGATGCAGTGTCCCGGCCTGTGAGCCGATGTATTATTCCGGCCTGCGAGCCGCTGTCGTGTCCCGGCCTGTGAGCCGATGTATTATTCCGGCCTGCGAGCCGCTGTCGTGTTCCGGCCTGTGAGCCGATGTATTGTTTTGGCTCCACGTCCGGCCCTCCGGTTCCGTATCTGGCACCCGGCTGCTTACCGCGTCCGGCCTTCCGATTCCATGTTTCCTCCGGCCCTCCGGCTCCGCGTCCGGCCCTCCGACTCCGCGTCCGGCCCTCCGGCCCCTGGCCGTCTTCGGCCCTTCGGCTCCGTTCCGCCTCCGGCCTATCCGACTCCGAGCCTTCTACGGCCCGCTATTGCGTGTCTGGTATGAGTTTACATTCAGTCATTACATATCTCATTATAGTACTATTTATCTGTTCATATACTTCGTCAGATATTGACTTGAGCGTCTGAGGATCGAAGGTCGTGCCAATCCGGTCTTCGTCCTAACCTTCGTCGCTCTTTTGCTCCTCGCAGGCCATTCCGTTAGGTCTCTTTTTCTCTTAATTGCGATGATTCCGTCAATACAAATGGTAACTCATTAGTGACTCGTTCGTCCGAGGTCTCGGTGCAGGAACAAATATATTTTTAACTTTGCAGTAATTTTATATCAGGAACATGAACATTAAACATGCACCACCAACAACAGCGCCAATATTAATTCATCTCGTCCTTAATATTAATTCTTGCGTTGGCCACCAACGGCTCTCATGTCCTTAATATTAATTCTTGCGTTGGCCACCAACGGCTCTCGTGTTATAGTAGTCATTCTTTAATTATATAATTCTTACGGGTAGTCGAATGATTAGTAAATGATAAATTTATTATAATAGGATAGAAATTAATTTTTGATAGAAGCGTGTCTTTTGGGAAAAAAAATTTCTCATGTCTTAGTCATTTGTCGATCGATTATAAATTGACTTCGTCATTTATCTTCCTTCTTATAATTTAAAATTAGACTATAAAAAATATCCAAATAAATATAATCATCTTTTACTTTAATTCTTTAATTATATATATGTTTTTGTTTGTGTCGACCATAAACGGCTCCAAAAATTAATGGATTTTATTTATTTATTTATTATCTGATTTCGTAAAACATGTATATTAGGATTTTGATAAGAAATTTTCAGGTTTTCAGATTGTCCCTGGAGTCTTAAAATTGGCTACCTAGCCTTCGTAGTTTCAAAATTGATCGCACATTTAAAATTCTAAAATTCTAAAACAGATGCACTTAACTTTTTAAATTTTTCAAAAGGTACATTATTTCTCATTTTACTCCCTTCGTCAATTATTATAATATTATTACATTCAAAAAATAATACCATAATATTAATTTTAAAATTTATATAATATCAAAGTGATATTAATTTTTAAAATATAGTATCACTATGATATTAATTTTTAAAAACTAATACTACAATGATGTTATTATTTGAAATCTAACACCACAATAATTGAAATCTAATATTACAATAGTATTTTTTTTTTTTTTGAATGTAACACCATAGTGATTGATAAGAGGGATAAAATAGAACACCATAGTGATGTTAATTTTAGAGTTTACATAATATCAAGTGATGTTTATTTTTGAAATGTAATATTATTATGATATTAATTTTTAAAAATTAACACTTGATATTATTTTTTGAAATCCAATATTATAATGATATTGTTGTTTAAAATTTAATATTATAATAATGTTATTTTTTGAATATAATATTATAATAATTGATAAGAGGGATAAAATAAAATATAAATGTGCCTTCTAAACAAAATCTAAAAATTAGATATGTCTACGGAGAAATCCACCATTTTAGATGCGGCCTTTGTCAGTTATCGTTTCAAATTCATTAACACGTACGAGCAGGTTGAGTATTAAATTATAAACAAGACCCTGTTTTAATAAATCTTAAAAAGTTATTTTTTTATGATATAAATAAATAAATAAAAGCTCCGATGATCTTCGTTTGATTTGATGGTTTTACAAATGTTTCCACACTCGACACTCATCGGCAATCGATCGTGTCGACTCTTAAACTCAATGTAAGTATGCTTTTGCTACCCATCTCGTCGTTCGCATGTTTCATTTCAGTTCAATCCTTTGGCGTGATGCTATTGGATTGACTTGTCGTTTCACTGCTTCCAGGGAGGGCACTTTGAAGCCGATGGACGCTGAGCAGTTGAGGGAGTACGGACACAAGATGGTCGATTTTGTTGCAGATTACTACAAGAACATTGAATCTTTTCCTGTTCTCTTTTTATTTTGAACTTTTTTTTGTGTATGTGTTGAAAATAAAAATTATATTAACTAGAAAAAATTATTGTACAATTCTACTTATGGTATCAGATTTAGAAATAATAAAAGAGAATTTTTCAAATCTTGTAAAATATAATATATATAATCGGATAATTACTGTGCATATCCTTTATCATATAAAAGGCTAATTAGTTATTAACAATTATAGCTGTAGAAGGAAGTAAGGATATTCAACACTCTCCCTCGAACTACGTCATGATGTTGATTAAACTTAATTTGGAGTTTCAATCTTCAATGTTCTTCCTTGGTTGAGCCTTAGTAAGGATGTTTGTTATTTGAAAACTAATTGGCAGATTTAGTAATTTGATTATTTCCTCTTTTACCTTTTCCTTTATGAAGTAGTGATCTATCTTCATGTGATTCTTTCTATCATGATGCACTCAGTTCTTTGTGATACTGATAGTTGATCATAGGTTTTTCAATAACGATCCTTAACTCATTTAAGAGTCTTCGCACATATTTTGTGTCATTGTTCTAAATTCGATTTTTGTACTTATCTTTGATCTACTACTGATTCTATCCAATCGATATCATTATATATATCTTAATACTTTTGTCTGTTGATTTTTAAAATGATATCATTATATATCATGATATTTTGTCTGTTAATTTTAAATATCTCAAAATCCTATAGAATGCTTCCATATACTTTTCATTTGGATTGTTGACTCACCATATTAATCAAGTAGCAAAGATCGGGTCATGTGTGATAAGTATATGATTTACCCATGAGCATCTAATATCTACCTTTATCAATTGGTGCATAAATCCTATTTGGCACCTAGATTGATTATTGAGTCCATGGTAATGTCTTGGCTTGCATCCAAGCATTCTTGTTTCTTTCGAAAGACCCAGAAAATATTTTTGTTGAAAGACTGAGATTCTTGTGTTTGACTGAGCTATATCTATTTCAAGAAAATAACTAAAGCTTCTCAAATCTTTGATTTTGAATTCTTCGACTAGTAGACTCTTGAGTGTATTTTAGAATAACATCATCCACATATATAATAAGGATGATAATTCTCCCTTGATCAGATGAATATTTAACAAAGATGGTGTGATCCGTTTGACATTGTAGATAACCATATGACTTGATTACTTTAGAAAATATGTTAAACTTAATTAGATTATTTGTCTATATAATGATGGTTTCAATCTACAAAGTTTGTAATTGTGTGATGTAACTGTAATCCAAGAGGAATTTTCATGTAAACCTCTTCCTCAGGTCTTCATCAAGAAAGTTTTTTTTTTTTTTGACATCTAATTGATGATATGGTTAGTCTAGATTTGCAATTAGAGATAGGAGAATTTGAACTGTGTTCACTTTGGCTATAGGAGTAAAAGTCTCTTTGTAATTGATTTTATAGGATTTTGTGAATCCTTTTGCAATGAGTCAAGCCTGGTATCGATCAACACTTTCATCTTCTCTGTATTGTGAAGCCTCATTTGCAACCTATACGACGCTTTCTAAATGGTAATTCAGTGATCTTCCATGATTCATTCTTCTTTAGTGCTCAAGTATCTTTTTCAACCACAATCTTCCATTTTGGTATTGTAAGAGCTTCTTGTATTGATTTAGGAAATTGTGTTTGATCAGAATTGCCACAAAAGTCTTGTACTTATTAGATAACCCCTAATATGACACAAAGTTATAGATTGGATGTTTTATGCATTCTCTAACATCCTTTCTTTTTTTCAATAGGAAGATCACCTCGTTGGAAGACTCGAGATAACTACCTTGTGGATCTTTTGATCTCGGATTCTATTCCAATTCTTTCATCTATGCAAGTAGTACATGGTGATTTATCGCCCTTTGGTTCTTTTCACTCATAGGATAGGTGATAAGGTCTTTATTTTTTCAGATTGATTAATGTCTAGAAAACAAAGACTAAAAAGACTTGGAATTTTGTTTGACTAAATAGCAAGTGGAGAGGAAGTGTTTGGGAAGAAATATTTGGAGGTTTAGGCATTTCTGGAAGTCAAGGTATGTAATCATGGATTCATTTTGGTGAGTAGGGACAATTTCTATCTAGGTATTGACCAAATTTGATAAAGTATAGGTAATATTTAGGTCACTAATCTCCATATTGAAGTCCCAAAGATGATATTCTTGTGTGACACCATTCTGCTCCTAAATGTCAAATTTAGGATAATATAACTAATATTCAAAAAAGGTAACATTCATGGAACTATAAAAAATATATATAATGTAGAATAGCATTTGTACCCCTTTGATGGAAATATTCCAAAAAACAGATACAATTAATGACTCTAATATTAAGTTTTCCTTGGTGTTAACTATGAATGTTGACAAAAAAAATGGAGTAACCAAACAATTTGATAGGTATGGAAGACATGAGATGTCTTGTTGAGGATGTTTTAAGAAGGATCTGACAATGGGTTTGAAATTTTAGGACTTGAGAAGACATTTTATTTATGAGGTAGGTTGCGCCCCCACCCCTCAATTATTCCAGTACATGTGTAGATAACATAAGAGATCATACTACTTCTAAAAGATTTTTTTTTTTCCTTTGGGTTACATTATTTTATTGAGGTGTGTCAACACAAGAGTTTAGATGAATCCCTTGATTATTAGGTAATCACCAAGAATGAATACAAAATATTCCTTTGCATTGCCCATTTTTAAAATTTATATTTTGGTTTGAAATTGAGTTTGAACCATAGTATTGAATTTTTGAAATATCGAACCTACCTCTAATTTTCCTTTCATTAGAAAAATTCATGTAAGTCTCATGTGATCAAGATCTAATAATATTCTTAATCCTATATAGTCTCCACACATCACTATGATTTCATGAAAAAGGTTATGATTCTTTGTAAGTTAGGATAAAAAATTTGAACATGTTTTGCAATTTTATAAAAATATAAAGAAAAAAAAAAGGTTCTTGAGATATAATAAAGAAAGAGATAGACCAAAAAATATTTAGTTATTAATGATAAAATGGGATAAAATTTATTTAAATATACATGAACATATAGTAGAAGGATCGAACCCAATAACAGAAGATTCATATAATTAACCTCACTTAATGGGATAAATATTTGGTTGTTATTGTAGATAACCTAACCTATAATGTCATAATACAATAGCATTGTCCCTTTCAGAAAACAATAAAAACTAGATTTTGATTATCAAAAAATCAATATGACTTTTCATTTTAAGAAAATCATTCGCATCGAGTAAATAGAGCCTCAAGCATTTTTCAGCATTGTCAATCATCTTCCCCTAATTCAAGACTTGAGATTCACAATAATTAAGAAGAAAAAAAATAGTGACACAACTGTGATCCCAAATGATTCTACTAACTCTTAGTAAATTATAATTTAATTGAGGCATTAAAAGAATAAAACTCGATGTTAAATCTTTTGAAATGATTACTAATTTGGTCTTAATTACTTTAGAAAGTGATTCATCTAAATGTCAAGTCTTTTGAAATGATTATTGATCCGGTCTCAGCCACTTTAGAAAGTGATTCATTTGCTAAATCGGCTATTATGTTCTTACTCCATAGGCTAAAATTTATTAGTCTCTCTATCTTGAGTCATGTGGTCTAAATATCTTAAGTCTACAATTCGTGAATATAATTTATCTTTTCTAATGCTCAAGATATTTATAAAATTACTTTTCCATGCTAAAGATTTGGTCCCAATATTTATAGTAGAATCTACTAGTTATGATTATTTGATCAATTGCTTTAAAATCTCTAGTTATTCGTTGCTAAAAGGATTGAACTTGACAAGTACAAAATTTTCTTATTTGATTGCAGTGTTGCCTTGGTTTTATGGGCATCAAGCTTCCAATCAACTCGTTTCTCATGAATCTTCTAGCATGTTTCTCTAGTGTGACTAAACTTGCGATAATATTCACAATATGAGTGTTCCCTCTACCAATTGTCAGTGCCTTACTTTTGAGGCCTACGAGCAATTAGGATAAAAAATTTCACTAAAAGTGTAGTGGCTAAAGTCTCAACATCACTTTTTTCTACTTTCTTCTCTCTAAACATATAAAAGTTTGGAATTGTGACTTCAACCCCTAAATTCTTCTTCGAAATCCATCAAGATTTTTGTTGAGCTTTGTCAATATTTGATTTTATGTTCAACGCAATTCTATGAATGCTTATCATACATATCAACTTGTTGTCAATAGTATGTAAGTGTTAAAATATTTGATCATTGCCAAATCTTCTTGTCGCAGATTGTGTAAAATACTTCTTAGATTTCTCTCTCACCACTTAGATTTCTCTCATTATCATATAGAAAATTTTGACATTAACGTTATGACACTATAGAGGGAACATATGCTTGCTCATAACAATAGCATGTAAATGTTGTCAATATCAATTAATAATGGAAGAGAAGATTAGGGTTAGTAGTTGTTCAATGTCTGAAATGGAAGAGACAACTAGAGTGTAAAATGACGGTTGAAATTTGAAAAGATGGCTAGGGTTTAAAGAGACAATGAATATTACTTCTAATATCATATTAGAAATTAAAATTGTATCAATTTAAAAAAACATATTATATAGCTATACTTATAGATACAACAATAACAATAACTAAATCTTATTTTCCAAGGTGAGGTCGACTATATGGATCTTTCTATGTCATTGGACTTTATCCCTTACTATATCATCATTTATATTTAAATAAATTTTATCATATTTTATCATTGTTAACCAAGTCTTCTTTGATCTTCCTCATTTAATATATGCATTTGTCATTATTTCACATCGTCTAATTAGAGCATTTATTGATCATCTAAGTACATGCTTGTACCATCTAAAATGCGTCTATTAGAGTTTTCCTTCAATAGATGCAACTTCAATTTTCTCTCTAATATTGTAATTTCTTATCTTGTCGATCCTCGTATGTTTACACATCTACATTAACATCTTCATCTCTACAACTCTCATTTTTTACTTGTGTACGTGCTCAAGTTATAGCTCAGCATTCAACTTCATATAACATTGCATGTCTAATTGTAGTTTTGTAGAACTTTTCTTTAAATTTTAGAGATACTTTATAATCAAAAGAATATTGACACTCTCTTTCATTTCAACCATCCTCATTGTATTCTATGAAAAACATCTCTTTCAACCCTTTCATCCTTTTGAAAAAACGGATCTAAATACTTAAAGCTTTCCATTACAGATGACTCATCATCTTTTTATTAAAACCCTAAACTTATCATCTTCTATCTTAACAATTATCTTACATTTAATATGTTAAATTTAAATTTCATATATTTTATCTTTACTAAAGTTAAAATCTTTCACTTCTAGTATTTTTCATTAAGATTCAAGCTTAGCATTTACTTCTTCACCTATCTCATCTATCAAAATAATATCATCTACAAACAACATGTTCCATGGTAACGTATCTCGGATGTGTCTAGCGAATTCATTCATATAGTTTTAAAAAATAGAGACTTAGAGTTGATTCTTAATATAACCCTATCTTTATAAGAAATATTTCAGTTAATCTGACTAAAGTTTTTCAGTCTTGTCATTACATACTCATACATATCCTTAATTATTTCAATATACATTACGATAACACCTTTCTTTTTTAGAATTTTCCATGTAATTTCTCTCAGAACTCTATCATAAATTTTTTCTTAGTCAACAAATATCATGTATAAGTCTCGCTTCTATTATTGATACTATTGTCAACCTTCCAAGCATGAATCCAAATTATTTTTTGATCATTCTTGTCTCCTTGCTTAGTTGGTTTTCTATGACTCTTTCCCAATATTTTATGATATGAATCATTAGTTTAATACTCTTATAATTCGCATAATTTTGTACGTCTCCCTTGTTTTTATATATGGGAACTAAAGTACTTACTATCCATTGATCAAGTATTTTTTTCGTTTTTAATATCAGGTTGAATAATTTATAAGTCATTCAATTGTTTACTTACATAGGCACCTCTAGCGGAATATTATATGGTCTAACTACTATTCTATTTTGTATCTCATTTAAAGTTTATTCTAATTTTGAAGTTCGAATTCTACAATAAAAATTTAAATTTTTATTTTGTTTAACCTACTTAAATTATCTAAGTTAAGTTAGTCACCTAATTTTTTATTAAAAAATTAATGAAAATATATCTTTCATTGTTCTTTTATTTCCTCGTCATTCACTAGTATCATATTGCATTTATTTTTAATGCATCTTATTTAGACAAGATCTCTTGTCTTCCTTGTTCTTGCTTTAGTTGTTTTATAGATGTCTCTTTACCCTTCTTTTATATCCAGCTATTATTATAAGTGTTCAAAAGTTTCATTTTTAGCTTCACTGACCGCTTTCTTGGTTTCTTTCTTGACTATTACACACTTTTTTAAGTTTTCTTCGTTCTTACAATTATATAATAACTTGTAGGTTGTTTGTTTTTCCTGTTTTCTCATTTCACTATTAAGATTCTTTATTTAGTGTTGCACAACCTTTCAACTTTATCGAGTATGCTCTTTGCTACTATTTTAACTTTAATATCATTTATCTCATGTTGTATTTAAGTCATCATATATTTCTCCTAATATTTGTACTCTTAACTTTTTCTTAAATATACTTTATTTTTCATTCGATAACTTCCACTACTTCATTCTAGGAACCGTGCACATTTTTCTTCTATTAATATTATACTTCAGGTACGTATCTAACATTACTAACTTGTATTTGATAGTTAAATTTTCTCGATCTTATAATTTTTAGAAATCTTTTTATCCTTTTTCCTAAACATAAAAAAAAATTGTGACTTATTATTTTCACTTTTGAATATAATCAAATGTTCTTCTATTCTTTGAAAAAATATATTAGCTATCATAAGTTCATATGTTATGGTAGAATCTAATATATATTTTTTTCTTTATTTCTTGTTCCAAAACTATAACCCTCGTGCACCCTATTATTTTCTTTATTTTTTTATTCCAACATGCTCATTTAGAACTCCTATATTAAAATTATTTTATTTAATGAAAAAAATTTAAACTAACTCATCTAGGTCTTTCCAAAATCGATATATAATCTTGAGGTGAATATATATTAATTATATTAATAATTTTTTTCGTCATCACTATTTTGAGAGTTGTAATTTTATCTCTCTTACTTAACTACTACTACTTCATCCTTCAAAAAAACTATGGTCAGTAATACTTATTCTATTTTTTATTTTACTCCTTGTGTATCATAACTTAAAATCAAAATTTTCTATTATCTTTATCTTCTCTCTTACCTATTTTATCTCTTATATACATAACATATTGATTCTTTTTATAATCATCATATTTATTACCTCTATTACTTTATCAATGAACATTCTTATATTCCATATTTTGAATCTAAGATAATCAATATTTTTATAATATTTATTATTATTCTATTTATCACATAAAAATTCTTACATATTTGACATTATATCCAAAGTTTCATAAAGATTATTAATTCTTGCTGAGACGTCGCAGTTAAATTCTGCCATGTATTCTTTCCGAAGAATAACTAACATTTTGGTGTTGACTAACAACAGGTACGGATGTAAATGGGGGCTAGGGGGGCGACGGCCTCTCTAGCTCAGGCCACGAGCACGTACATTAGATTCACTGTATGCTTAAAGGCCGTGATCGATATGGCAAAAGGCACACATCAGTCATGGAATTTAATGTACTGTCTTAATGCTCCATCTCCATTCGTATTTTCTTCTGTACCTCTAATCTGCAATGTAGATACATTTTCCTTAGTCTCTCTAATTGACTCGACTCGTTTCAATCTGAGTTCATCACTTTTGAAATTGTGCTCTAACGCCATGGCGAGCAAAAGTAGCGACCGATGCAAGAGGACAAGCCTACGGACGCATCTCTGCCACTTTCTAACACCAGTTTCAATTTCTTATACCTCTCTTTGGAGGGTTCGAATGGAAGCTGATTGAGAAATTAATAAGCGAGATGATTGCAAAGCAGCAGAGCACGTAAGGCAGGCGAGTTCCGAAGAAGAGAGAGCATGGAATAGGCAGCAAGCAGCCTGCTATTGATTCCTCTCCCGGTACCTATCGATGAGATGTCTGTTTATATTCCAAGGATTCGAGAGAGATAATAAAAAAAAAGGAGTTACTTTTCCCGGGCCTTCTCTTCTCGTCTTGCTTTCTATCTTTTTTTTCTTCTTCTTCGTCTCAGCTTCCTCCTCCATTTTCACGGCGTCACTGCTGCAACAAGCTCATGCATTTAAGAATCTGACATCCCAATTTGGGCATTTGACTAGAGTAGAATATTTTGAGGACCAGAATATGACTTTGGCAAACAGATATTGAGATTTTTGCAGCAGATAAAAAAAAACTCAACGCTCAAAAATATAGCTATGACTCGTAGCATTTATTTGTAAGATGATTCTCGTAATATTTTTTTCTTGTGATTCCTCATAAAATTGTTTGAAACAGGAGAGGACTGCTGGATCTAGAGCTTTGACAGCTCAATAATCCAGGGAAGAGCTGAGCACAAGATGAACAATATAAGATGTTAAATATTCACTTTGTATATTTTATTTATTTTTTTAATTATTATATTTTTATTATTAAAAATCATATATAATATATAATAATTATTTTCAAACACTTGATATATGACCTCCCTAAAATTAAAATCTTAAATCTACCCCTGCTAACAACTTATTATAACTCACAATTTTTTTCATTTAGACTGAAGGCCGACATGGATAATTTTATAATTTTATAAAATAAGAAACAAGGAGTTATTAAATTTTTATACAAGCAATCAAGAATATTCTACAATATTTTACATAACTTTAAATTGTATATATAGAATCATTTAAGAATATAAATATACAGCTTGTTTTAAGTCTATATAGAGAGAGCTTTCCATGGTACAAGGAATTCCACCGCGAGATCATCCAGAAATTAGAAATGGAATAGTAAGAATTAAAACCAAATAAATAAATGTAGTCATGTCACGGATAGGTATAATAACTAGCCAAGTTGTCGGGCAAAAGCTTGGATACCCGGTGTCTACTAAAAAACAAACAAAACTAGACAGTTGACCCGACAAACTAAGGCACTGTTCTAACTTGTTGGGTGGTATCGAAGCGCTTCTTCAGGCCAAACAATCTTTTTATATGCCTACGACCTTGCTTATGTTGCTCCCATTCATGTGCCCCTCGCAAAACCTGATTGCCACACGCCTGCCAAAGTAAACATAATGACTATATTTGTGCCAAGAAAACCCAAGAAAGCATGCAAAGATGAGCACAGTTGTTTGTATGGTAATCAATTGACTGGGTTGAATTAAAAGAAGATTCTAACTCGGCGCATCCTTGAACTTGAATTAGCATTCTTGGAAAAAGAAAGAAGAAATAAGACAAAATAGTGAAAAACATGTTGCCGAAGATTGGAAGCGCTAAATATTATTAGTTTTTCAAAGTATTATTCTCTGAGATGGTATCGCATCGTTCGCCAAAGAAATAATAACACTTGCTGTGTGATTTGGTTGGTTGAAATAATTATTCCATTCTTGACAGATTTTGCAACATTTGCTTGCAAAATGAACAGCAATTCCAGGGTTATGGTTCTTTAATGATCCTGGAATACCATTTTCCACAATTTTTATTCCCTTTAGGACTTATCTATCCTTTATATCAAACTCAGAAATATTTGTATGAATTTTTAGTCTATAAACCTAACTAATACTTATTCCTATTATATTCTTATTCTATTCAATTTTGTGAGAATAAATACTCTTAAGCATCAATTGATTCACATCTAATCAAAAGGTACCTAAAAGAAATCAAATAACAACTGAATGGTCGATTGAGAACTTCAATCAACTGTCCCCTTGGGATGAGCTGATGGCTAGTGCATGAGATGTTGTCACCATGACGTCCGGGGGTCAAATCATGACTAGTAGCCAGGTTCTTGTCCTCCCTTATGCACTAGTCACTGTTCGGGCTAGCTAGACTAGTCTCCGTGATTTACTTCCTCCGTGTTAGTCTTGGGACGGGCTAGCGGGGGCGCTGGGGGCAAGCGTTTCGCCTTTTTGTCACCATGAGAACTTCAATCAACTAACAAATGGTGAATCTTAACTATTTGAGATGGAATACATAGATTTTGTCTCACCAGTAAATTCTTATTATATTATCACCAGTAATATGTAAACATTTAAACTATCCTAAATAATGTTAAGTCAAAATGCTTTGAGTTCACATTCAGACCTCATTGATTCGATTGGTCTAATTATAAAATCTATTGACCATTTTTGGGAACGCTAGATTTCTTAAAATATATAATTAGCAATTAGAATAAGCATTAACTAGATAGCTTCAGGAAAATGAAATACTTCCTGAACCAGGAAACGGAGAAAGGCCACAATAGAGCTCATATTGGCTTGTCGAGCAAGTCCACTAACGCTTGACCATCCTAGTATCAGAAAAATTAACCATATAATCGAAGAGCCAGGTAGACTGACCTCACATAGATATTGGGTCCACAAGTCCCTTGAAACTGGATTCTTTGGCTGGAAATGACCTAGCCTTTTATCGTTGGTCAAAGAACTTGGCTCCTCCAAAAAGTTTCTCACAATCTTTACACAAGGTTCAACTACTGTTGTCTTCCATAGATCACCCGAGTTGCCTGTAGGAGTACACATGTTACATATAAACACAGATGTTTGAGCTCCAAAAAAGTTCATTAAATGAGTAAGTGAGATCACAGTGCAGACAGGTAAAAGCTTCTGTTGCATCAACATAGTGAAAGTTCCATCCAAAAACTGACTTCAATTGATTAAGCCGTCGTTTCTGAGATAAAAGAATTTCTGCAGCTTAAGTTTGTATGATGATCAATTTCTATATTTTTTTTGAAAATATATAACCATGAGTTTCACAATTAGAAGATAGTACAAGAAAATAAGTTTACTTGGCGGCGAACAAGTTTGCGTGTGTTGGATTTTAGCTTCTCTATGGCTTCAGCTAACAAGTTTTTCAGTCCATCACCATTCATATCCACAACCTCTGAGAAATATGGCCATGGGACCTCAGTTGACTCTTTAATGGAGAAGTAGCTTTTGAAAAAAATCTCAAATTCACGGACACCAATAGCCTGATATAAGCCTTGAGTATAATCTGTGTTTTGATTGTAGATACCACAGACTTCATTCAGCAGTCCAGAATCAAGCATGGAGTCAACTCTGTGTTCCACATATCTATCCAGTATAGGAAGGGAAACATCCACCCATACAAAACAGCAATTATATCTAAAATTATCAGCACGTCCCCACTTCTGCAATGCCACAAGAAAATTCAAAGATCAACAAATAAGGATCACTGTTCCATTGCAACTTAGTTTATTTTCAAATATTTGTAATAATAAAGATGCTTTGCTAAAATTAAAAGAAATAAAATAAAATAAATAGGAAAAGATGCAAACAGGCACAGTACACTGCATACGCATCAAAGTGCAGAATGTCACAGAAGCAATGGAACAAAAACAACAGTGGGAATTTGTGTCCCAATTTGTTGTGTACCTCAGCATTCTCTCCCTGAAAAAGATTACTAGGTAGGACACCTGAGCTTTCATACAAGTCCAAATAACGTTTTATCTGCATAAATCCTAAAAAATTAATAAGAGAGACAAATTTAGAAATTAAAACTAATATATAAATACATGAGACAAACTAATAGGCATAAAAAAATGGGTACTTTGATATTTTTCACACCATGGATGGTTTATGCAGGCAAACACAAGGAAAATCACGACTCATGCGCAAGATTGGCATGTTCAATACTCATTAAAGAAAACATACAAGCTTTGTTCAACAAAAAATGGGGAAAAACACAAACATAAAAAAGGAAGATAAACATCATAGTGGGTGGTTATTTTTATTGTATAAAGAAAGAAGAACATCTAGATGTAAATTAATGCAAAACAGCAAAAAAAGTTAAAGCCAACAAACAGAAACAGCATTACAGGATAACAATTCAGGATTTAAGATGAATGATTTGACTGCATCTGATTAAATGTATTGTCAAACCATAAAGGGAAAGGAGTAGTTGTTCTATGAAATATACTCAGTTTTCAAATGCGATCTGACATGAACTATGTTGACTGTTAGATAGTTTGTGGACAATCTACACTATATGGCTGCCCTACAATAAATGCAGCTACCCAATAGAAAAGCCCTTTAAGTCATATCAGTCCATACTCCATACTGAATGTGCTCTCACATTCAGAAGCAAACGATATAATTATCTTATGTACAAAGGAAGAGAATTCCAATAAAACATAAGCATCTGTCTCAAACCTCTCTTGCAACATGGTAGTAGAACCATGATAAGCAATTCCTTGCAAGGGTCTGCTTCCTACATCAATTCTGCAACTTCTAATTGGTTCTAACGCTGTTTATTTCAAAGGATGAAAAAAATGAAGGGATGGATAAGTATGGTTAGATGGATAAACAGATATACAATATTGTTCAATTTATTCTTTCACTTGTTTACTCTAAGGATGTAAAATAGAGGGATGATTGATCATTTGGGCCGACGGGCATGTCTGAATTAACTAACTTGACCAGCATGCCTGACCCAACCAATTACAAGACCTTGCTGCCTATCTAGCCCACACAGTAAATTCGACCCATACAAATAGCTCTACCCACTCAGTCTATCCAACCAACCTAGCCCATAGCCAGCCCGCCTTCTAAACCCCTAGTTTGCATAGCCTGATTAGACCGTCCATTGAATCAACCTAATCAACCCACCTAGCTTGTTCGGCCTACTCATTTATCAAAATCATCTAACCCGCTCAATCCTCCTAAACAAAAGTGATTTGGTTTCCACCCGATTTGGTCGAAACCATATGGTGGATGAAAGGGATCCTCTCATACCTCTCTAAGGTATCGGTGCGAATAAATAAAACAAGGATAGAAAATATTTAAAATTTATCCTATCTATTATCCATCCTCTTAGTTTTCCGTTTGAGTAACCTAGCCCTAACACTAGCTACACCTCACTTCATCCACATAACATGCCTCTGGTTCACTCTGTGATGCTTCAAAGCCCTTCCAAATTCAACCTCTCTGATCTATTGCTTCAACTACGAGCCAAATACAAACACAATAATTGCCTCAAATGCCCCCACTATGCACCAATTATTATCACTATAGCTCTAGGTGCAAGCTCTGATTCAAGCTTTGAATACTCAAGATAACCATTCCCATCACTTTGTAGGTGTTCCATAGCTCAAAGCAAATTAATGCAAGTAACTTCCCAACTCAACTTCCTTGATATAGCAACATAAGAGTTCACCTTCACCAACAAAAAGCTTCTTAGTTTTTTCCTCCTCTCTCTACTTCTCAACCAATCCCATTACCAAAGATGGCAATCAACTTCTCATTTTCAGCTTGAGCCTTCCTTGGTTCTAAGCCCATCTTTTGCTTCCTTCAGTTAGGTTTTCTCTCTCTAATCCCTTGTGCCTTAGTCACAAAGGAGATACATCTTTGATCTGAAAGAGGCTTCTACATCATGTTTCTCCACTGTGCCACAATCTATTGTCACTTCCACAGAATCCACATTGAGCTGCTGAACTAAAAATTTCACAAGTTGCTAAGTAGTGAGAAATTTCTCTCAGCATTTTCAGCTAGTTCTCTCTCAAGTTTCCCGGATAAGATTTTGGAGTTTATAATATTTTTGGTTCTGATAAAGTTTTCTTTAAAATTTGTTATATTGCAAGTATCTCTTAGAAAACACTAAAAGCATAAATGATCATTAACATTTTTTTCAAGTATATGTACAGGAATGAACCATCAAAAGATCAACAAGGGAAAGCAATACTTAGAAAAAAAAGTGAATGGAGAAAAAGAAAAAGGAAATTGCTGATAAGGGATTTACTTTTCTGTGATCATTTGGATGGATCCGATTTGCAGCAACTGGATCAACCTCCTTCAGCCGCTCAAAGCTAGCAATTTCATCAACTCCACAGTTTTCTGAACCGCAAAAGTTAAAACAGCAAAAAAGGGCAGTAAACATGGCAAATACGGCTTCCAAAAGGATTCATGATACAGAACAAATGAAGCTATCTCATATCACCTCGAGGTTCATCCAGCAAGCATGCTGCCACATCTTCCACTAGATCATCCACAAGGAATGGGCTCACAAGAGCCTATCAAACACAAACAATGCTTAGAAGAAACTAGACTTAGAATGCTAAGATGAACGATTTTCTAAAATTAACGCACCTGGATGTAGTAATTCGTACCCCCAACGACAACCGGGAGGCCCTCACGTAACAGAACGTCATCTATAATCTTTGAATCAAAGAAATTAAACTAAGAAAAGACAAGAATCTACGTAATATATTGCATAAAGAGAATATAAAAAGACTATAAAAATCTCAGGACTTACTGGAATCGCGAGATCACGGAAATCTCTGGAAGTAAATCCAACAGACGGCTCAATACAACCTAGAAGATGATGCGGAACTCCTAAAGTTTAAACAAGAGAGCTTCTTTACTTACATAAATTGTTGAAGACGGTTCAACGAACCACAACTTACATCGTTAGGGTAAGGAGGAGGAAGAGAGCAAACCATTGCGTTCAGGGACAGGAACTTTGTTAGTGAGAACGTCTAGGCCTCGGTAGACTTGCATAGAGTCGGCGTTGACGATCTCCACGCCGGATAAGTGTGAAGCGAGGTCGATGGCCAGCCGCGACTTCCCTGCCCCAGTCGCTCCCATCACAACCACCACCTTGTTCTTGCTTTTCACACCTTCGTCTGTGCGAGTGCCGGAAAATGGGATTTGCTCGTCGGGATCGACCATCGCCTCCTCCGGCGGCAAAGGGGCTCCGTTCGCGTCCGCCATCTCGGCCCCCAACATAGCAGTTGCAGGAAAGCCGCAATCAACAAGCCGGCATGTATTTTTATTATTCGATTAAAACAAATATTATAATCAGATTAATATCTAAAATATGAAGGTCTTGTCAGAATGTGAATTTTTTAAAAATATATATAAATAAACTAATAAATATTTATTAATTTTGCATATCTTTAAATTAACGATTATTTCTTAAAAGGCGTATTCATAATTTAGGATTATCTTGAGACGTCATAAGTTTTAAAAATACTAAAAAGATTTATCTTCTCAGTTTTACCCCCTGTTAAAATCAATTTTTCCCTCTCTTTTACATATATATATATATATATAATAATAATAACTTTTTTCTTTTATTTTTCTTCTTAAATTAAATTTTAAAAAAATTCTCCTATAATTATTATAATATTAATTTTTAATAATTAATATTAAAATTTAATTACACTAACACCGTAATAGTATTGGTTTTTAGGAACCAATACTATCTTAATATTAATTTCTAAAAACTAACACCATGGGGTGGTGTGCTAATTTATGATGTTGATTTAAAAATAAAAAATAAAAAATGATATATTTGAACTTCGGAATACGATAGAAATTTATAAATGTTGGAATGGGTTCGATCAAAACTCTTTAAGTCCATCAATGTATTTTGACCAAAACTCATTGATAGATATAAATGATTTAGATTTTTGATATATAATGGAAGAAGGTAATGCAGTAAAAATATTTATAATATTCATGTCTAGTTCTGACATCTCTACGATAAGTTATATGTATGCGTCAATTATCTTAAAGTCATAAACTTTGAAAACCTTCTGATCATTACAATTAATGACTTCAAGTTATATTTCTAGGCATATATAAACTCCGGGACACTTCAAAAACTTGTAGCACTTGGAATGGGTCTGATCAAAACTTTTTAAGTACATCAATAGATTTTGATTAAAACCCCTTGATTGACTCGAAAATGTTTTAAACGATATTTTTTTGGACTTAAAACTAGGTTGTTACGGGTTCCGTCGATAAGAAATATAAATCTTTGAACGAACTTCGATTAAAAAAAATACACCTTGTTTTGATACCCGAGTCAAAAGTTATGATCTCCAGAAACAAGTAATTGATATATACATACACATAATTGTTTGTAAGAATGTCAGAACTAGACATGAATACCATAAATACATTTACTGCACTATCCTCTTCTATTATATATTAATTTTTCAAAAATCTAAATATCTTAAGTCCATCAATGAGTTTTGGTCGAAACTCGTTGATGGACATAGAGAGTTTCGATCAGACTTATTTCAAGTGCTATAGGTTTTTTAAGTGCTCTAAAATTTATATGTGCCCAGAGATATCAACTTAAAGTCATTAACCCAGTAATCAGAAGGTTTTTAAAGTTTATGACTTTAAAATAATTGACACATACACATAACTTATCATAGAAATGTCAGAACCAAATATGAACATTATAAATACCTTCATTGCACAACCTCTTCCATTACATGTCAACCTTTCAAAAATTTAAATCCTCTAGGTCTATCAATATATTTTGATCAAAACTCATTGATAGACCTAGAGAGTTACAATCGAACTCATTCCAAGCACTATAGATTTCTGAAGTGCCCTGAAGTCTATATGTGCCCAGAGATATCAATTTAAAATCATTAACCTTAGTGATCAGAAGATTTTTAAAGTTTATGACTTTAAACAATTGACACATATACATAATTTATCGTAAGGATGTCAGAATCATACATGAACATCATAAATACCTGCACTGTGTAGGATCGAAGGCACGTGAGAGGGGGGGGTGAATCACGTGTTTTAAAAAATCTTTTCTTTTTAGCGGTTTTAAAAATTATTCGGAAACTTAGAGTACGCAGCGGAAAATAGAAAAGAAAAATGGAAAAGAAAGAACACGGT
>JBBUKS010000060.1:4898275-4909165 GCA_038050645.1 Hedychium gardnerianum
GGAATTTTTGGATGGAGGTTGATACAAGATCTGAGTTTAAAATATGGAAACCTAAATGTTGTTGAATTGATACTAGGATCCATTTTATTGGATTTACCTATTATGTGGAATTAGTGATTGTTAAATTTATTTGGATGAGTTAAGATGTGGAATAAGTTGTTTAAATATGTTTAAGTAGTAATGGAAGGGTTATATCATCATTTAATGATATAGGAGATATTTTATCTCATAAGAAGTAAGACCTAAGAGAAGGAACATCAGCAAGCAGGCCAGGGGATCTCAGTGTAGCTACTCCGACGCTCAAGTTAGGGCAACGTATAGAAAGAAGGATGAACAATAGTGGAGCGTATGTATTGAGTGAAAGAGAAAAAGCATACTTATGCCTGGGAGGGAAAGACCTTTTATAATATTTGTAATCCTCGCATTTAATACCAAAGTTACATCAGGAGATGGGGGATGTTTATTCATAGTATTCCTAGTATTATACAGTCTCATCACTCATACCCAGTATTCATGGAATAGTGTTGTCGCATGCATTTCTGACAATGTCATATATGACATTTATTGTAATAATGACTTCCAAAGATTTAGATTTTATTGATCTTAATGAGGAAATAAGAGAGGCAAGGGAGTAGGGCCCTGGGGTCGAGGATATCTGATCGGATGTATGAAAGGGAGCGAAGCCCTAGGTCTGGGATATCCGATCCGATGTATGAAAGGGAGTCAAGTCTTAGGGTTAGGGATATCCGACCAAATGTATAGGAGCCAAATCCTTGGGTCGAGAATATCCGACTGGATGTAAGGGAGCCAAGCCTTGGGGTCGGGAATATCTGACCGGATGTATGGGAGCCAAGTCCTGGGGTCGGGAATATCCGACCGGATGTCTATAAGGGTTGGGATATATGTCGTCTGATCGACTGGGTCTTTTCTTCCGCCAATCGACTTCTGATCGGTTGTTTACTCTTTTATTCTGGTTGACTTATTATGAACTTTGACTTCCACATCAATTAAAATATTGACCCTTTGATTATATGTGGAGTCATCAATATTCACCGCATCAATAACTATGAGTAAAACCAATACTCGAGCTAACAAATTGACTTCTACTAATGGCCTAAACACTCAATTTACCATAAAGTTCATTTAGTTTATGAATCTAACGAAGAACTCGTTGATATGAGAGTCGACATTTACATTTTTTATAATCATTCTAATAATGAAAAACTCGATTATAGCGAAGGTATTAAGGATGGGATGAGTAGATCTAAAAGTTGAAAGAGAAGTTCTATCTCCACGCGAGATTTTATACAAAGGAATTCGATTAGTGGCTCCCTTTTAGTACAATTGGATTAGGAGTACAATGAAATTATACTAGTGATATTGTTTCCATTATGACAACCAAATAAAGAAAATTGAGTTCATTCTTAATCTTATCGAACTCTGAAAACTGAAGTTAATTGTTGGGGAGAGAGCTATTGCAAAAGAAAGAAAGTGATAAAGTAAATGTTCCAAAAGAAAGAGTAGAGTTTGGAAGATTTTCTCAATGGCATCAACTGCTCCACCTAATTGCAGCACTCTGAGGGCCCACGCAGGCCTAATGCCAAGCAAAGTCAAAAGGCACCACTCGCTTTTGTTTCAGATGGCGATGGCGATGGCGATGGCGATGGCGGACAGAACTCAATTCTCGAGTAGGAGGAGGACAAGACTTTGGATTATTCTCAGTTCATTGGTGGTGGATTGATCGATTTAGGTTTTTATTGATTTTATTCCATTTCATGGACTCACACGTGAGATTCGTAGCATATAAATTTATATTATTTAGAGAATCAAATCATCTAACTTCTGTTTATTGAGAATTTCGATTTTTAAATGTGAGATTTATATGTGTAAAATCCAATAACTCGTATCGTTATTATTTATGGGCTCATAACGAATGTGGATTCATTATATATAAATTTGATTCTCATTGGATTAAGGATTTTAACAAATCTCTTTGCTCTCTATCAATGTTTAGATTGCAACGTTGTTAATCTAATTCCTTCGGAAGATCAGCCCTCCCTTCTTCTTTCCAAGGATTGTTGGATTTCGAGGACGATACGAAAAATAATGATAATTTCATTGCTTTCAGGTTCACGTTAATTTAAATTTTTGTATTTGATTTTTTTACATATTGTCGGTGTTACCAGATCTTGCTTAGATTAATTTGTCTTATTAGAATTCGTGTAGATTAAGAAAACTCAATTTCAAACATTTCACATTTTGGATTATTCTCACTTTTAGTCCTGTAATAAAAGTTTTAAGAGAGATGACTGATTTATATTGAATTATAATTATAAATATTATGAATCTATATAGATAAGAGAGGTTTTTTTTATGTGCGCCTGCATGGGTTGCTAATACAAAGCTCGTATTATACTAAACATAATTGATTTGTATGTGAATGTGATTTGTGCATCGAATATTCAATTGATTAGGGCAAAAATTTGCTAAGCAACCTATAGAGGTAATGAATGATTGAGTAATAACCAGCAATCTTATTAATGACTGTTAGGATTTTTTTAGTTAGTATAAGATATCCAAGTTTTTAGTTCGAGCGATTGATTTAATATCATGAAAGTTTTTCATTGATCACTACGATAAATCAAAAAAGTACACAAGGAGGCTATTCTAATCATCAGTATTCTCAGATTCGTTATTCATTAATGACTATTAGAATTTTGAACCTACAAATAGAATAACAATTCTTCCTAGACAATTCAATCAAATCATTCATCTTCTTCACGGCTCTTCCTCCACTTTTCACCTTTCGATGATAGTGTTTGGATATTATTTAGTTTATCATGAACAATCAATGTTTGATTGTTAACACGGTAGAGTCATGGTATCTTGAAAACAAGTCCTTTCGAATTTGTAAAAATTGTGAAGATGGGATAAATCCGTTTAAGAAAATTATATCAAACACACATCTCAATTGTGCTCTACAAAACTCTACTCAATCTTCCTAAGTAGTTCAACCTTCCTACCTACCTCTATATTCGATAACCCTGTCTCGCCTCCCGGCTCGACCCTCCTTAAGTTAGCCCACTTGCCCATCAACTTAGCCTTCCTATCCGATAGCTCCACCTCCCTACTCAGCGGCTCATCCTTTCCAACTCAGCCATCCTGATTTTTCCCAACTCAACTTTCCTGATTTGACATTCTCAACTCACATCCTTAAGTAATAAATCTGAATTTTTCAATTCGGTGATTTTTACTTACTCCGACAACCTATAGTTGTGACCCGCCCTCCGTAATCATATGATAAATTTATAGAATCTAACACGCCCTCCGGGTCGAGCCTAACTGTAAGCTCGTGGTCTCCTTGTAAGCTTGCGGAAAGGCGGCCATGATCTCTCGTAGCTAAGCTGTTGTAAGCTCATGACTTCCTTAGTGGTAAAAGGTGAAACGCTCATCCCAGCGCTTCCGTCAGTTCATTCTAAGATCAACACGGAGGAGGTAAATCATGGAGACTAATCTAACTAGTCCGAACAATGACCAATACATGGAAGAGGACAGGAACTTGACTATTAGCCAGGATTTGACCCTCAGATCTTATGATGACAACATTCCATACATTAGCCATCAATCATCCCACGAGGACAAACTGATGGCTTCCTTGTGAGCTCATGACATTCTCATGAGTTTGCAACTAAATCGTCACAAGCTAATTGCGGTCAGGCTGTGCCATGAGATCTGCTACAAGCTCGCGGACCGATCTCATGGCGCAGCCTCGCCACGAGTTCAAAGTGGCTGCCCCCCTGACCACGAGCTTGCGACCTACTCACGGAACCACACTAGGTCCGGCGACCTGGTCAGCCTACGCGCAAACCCACCGCCATGTCTGACTTGACAAAGTCTGTTCCTTTCCTTTTCCTCGATCCATCTTTCTGTTGTATGAACTGTCCTCCAAATTGGTCAGAGAAGAAAAGAAAAGAGAAGGCATATCAAAACCTACTCCTTCCTCATCTTCCATTTCAAACAGTTGCATCATCTTCCACTCCACGAATTCATCATCGATCCTCTTAATTTATACCATTTCTGAATCCTCACAAATTGCTTTACATGAATTTTCTCTTGTTACGGCCATGCCGTTCGACGTGACGCGACTCGGCCTCTGCCTCTGTTTCCTCCTCCCCTCCGAGGCTGAAGCTGCAAGACAAAGCACCACCCCCTTCCACTGCTTAAAGCCTCCGATTGGGAAGCCCTTCCGCCGCCGCGTCGTCTCCGCTCTCCGCTGGTTCTGCCCCCGCTGCTACCCTCGCGACGACGCCGGCGAATTCCAGGATGTCGCAGGCGCGCATGTTCTCACTGCCAGCCACAAGGTCGCCGGAGGAAACCCCCGGATCTTTAGCTACTCCGAGCTTTACATCGGCACCAATGGGTTTAGCGACGAGGAGGTCCTCGGCAGCGGCGGGTTCGGACGCGTGTACCGCGCGGTGCTCCCCGGCGACGGATCTGTGGTAGCCGTCAAGTGCGTCGCCGGCCGCGGCGACCGCTTCGAGAAGGCCTTCGCGGCGGAGCTAGTCGCCGTCGCTCAGCTGAGACACCGGAACCTCGTCCGCCTCCGCGGCTGGTGCGTCCACGACGACCATCTCTTGCTCGTCTACGACTACATGCCCAACCGCAGCCTGGACCGCCTCCTGTTCCCCCAGCCGCTGAAGAACGGCGTCCGGCCGCTCGACTGGCCGCGCCGCAGGAGGATCGTGCGCGGCCTCTCGGCAGCCCTCTTCTACCTCCACGAGCAGCTCGACACGCAGATCATCCACCGCGACGTCAAGACCAGCAACGTTATGCTCGACGCGGAGTTCAACGCCCGGCTCGGCGATTTCGGCCTCGCCAGGTGGCTGGAGCACGGCGACGAGCTCGTTGAGAAATCAATGCGTTCTTTCTCCACCACCAACTACCAGTTCCGGCTCACGGACACCAGCCGGATCGGCGGCACGATAGGGTACCTCCCGCCGGAGAGCTTTCAGAAGCGCGGCGGCGGGGGATCGGCGACGGCGAAGTCGGACGTGTTCAGCTTCGGGATTGTGGTTCTGGAGGTGGCAACCGGGCGTCGAGCAGTGGACCTCTCCTCCCCGGACGACCAAATCTTCATGCTGGATTGGATCCGGCGGCTCGCCGACGAGGGGCGCTGCCTCGACGCTGGAGATCACAGGCTTCCGGACGGCTGCTATCCCTTGTCGGAGATGCGGCGGTTCATCCACCTCGGCCTCCTCTGCTCCCTCCACGACCCGCACTCACGGCCGACCATGAAGTGGGTGATGGAGATCCTCTCGTCGGAGAGCGCCACCGATCTCCCCTCTCTCCCATGTTTCAAATCCCAGCCCCAATACATCTCCTTTTCTTCCTCGACCACCACCACAACCACTACAACCACCACCACTGCATCCAACTACCTAACCGCCGGGAACAACACTCTGTTCATAACCGCCGACAACGGCGGCGGATCAACCGGCAGCGAGAGCCGGAACGCCGTGAAGGCGGCGATACCGAGCATCGACACGCCGCGCGAGATCCCCTACAAGGAGATCGTGGCGATCACCAACAACTTCTCAGAGTCGCAGATGGTAGCGGAGATGGACTTCGGCACCGGCTACCGTGGCTACCTCGACAACCGCTTCCACGTGCTAGTGAAACGGCTCGGGATGCGCACGTGCCCGGCCCTGCGCGCGCGGTTCGCTGGCGAGCTCCGCAATCTCGTTCACCTCCGCCACCGCCACCTCGTCCAGCTGCGCGGGTGGTGCACGGAGCAGGGCGAGATGCTAGTCGTCTACGACTTCTTCACCGGCGGCAGCAGCCTGCTCAGCCACCACCTCTTCCACCGCGCCGCGGCCCTGGACTGGCGCCGCCGCTACCACATCGTGAAGTGCCTCGCCTCCGCCGTGCTCTACCTCCACGAGGAGTGGGAGGAGCAGGTGATCCACCGCAACATCACCTCCTCGGCCATCTTCCTCGACCCGGACCGCAACCCCCGGCTGGGCGCCTTCGCGCTGGCCGAGTTCCTCTCCCGCAACGCAGAAGGCCACCACGCGCCCTCCCCTCCGGCCTCGGCGCGCGGCATATTCGGGTACATGTCGCCGGAGTACATGGAAACAGGGGAGGCGACGGCGATGGCGGACGTGTATAGCTTCGGCGTGGTGGTGCTGGAGGTGGTGAGCGGGCGGATGGCGGTGGACCTGCGGTGGCCGGAGGTGCTTCTGGTCAAAAAGGTGTGCTTGCTGGAGTCGAGGAAGCGGCCTCTGGAGGAGCTCGCCGACCCGAGGCTAGACGGCGAGTTCGAGCCAAGGGAGCTGGTGCGGCTAGTGAAGCTGGGCATCGCCTGCACGCGGTCGAGCGCGGCGTCGAGGCCGAGCATGCGGCAGATCGCGAGCATATTGGACGGCAACGACGGATTGCTAAAAATGTCAAGCCACAAGAAGGAGAGCAGATCGGATTGGGAATCCAAGAACGCCGCCGCTCTATCTTTGATCAGGAGAATCCAAGCTCTCGGAATCCAGTAATGCACCATTTTCTTTGCTTAAAATAACCTCTTTTTTTTCCTTTTTTGGGTGTGTATAAATAGATTTCTTGACACTGCTCTGTATGTGAGATATTCCTTTTTTTTGGAAAAGAAATCTATATCGGTGAACACACTAGATCACCCTCAACATACAACTGAGGAATTTCAGACAAAGGGGGGGACATTGAATTCATGGTATTGCAACCCTTTATGTCTATCGATCTCTTATTGGTAATGCTAAAGTTTGTTGCTCTCCGGCGCTTATTTAGTTCTTCATGGACGATAGTTCGGTTTGAATGCACTTGAATGGTATCCATCTTGTGGATGCTAATGCTAATGTTTTGATTCTAAGATCGGAAAAATATCCTCTTGAAGTTGGTTATAGGTTAAATTTTGTCGACGGAATTAAATTATCCGTCGCTATTTAGTGACGATTTCAATTTTTTTTGACGTATAAATTTTCATCATAATTCTATCTCTAAGTTAATTTAGTGACGGACGTCAATAAATGTAATTTATTTTGTGATGAAGGCACGCTTTTATTGTCTTCCTCGAATGCAAAAGTGAATCTTCTCAAGTAGTATAACATATTCATTATCTTGCTAGAGTGTTAAGAAATTAAACATATGAACTTAATAGAATTTTTCTTGTTAGGTGTAGTAATGTAAAGTCTGTGAAATTAGCAAATTAATAATTACAATTGAAATTCATTTGTCCAAACCCAATGTATGAATTTATTATTAGAAGGTTATTAATTTTTTTTAGTGTATTTGAGAGATCAATTAATGATTTCATCCCATTATATGTTTCATAAGATTGTTTAAACATTATAATATGAAATGATATCGAATAAATATGACATATTCATAATTTCATGGAATAACATTTCATTTTATTTTATTTAGTGACAAACTCTTTTCTTTTTTATGTTCGAATTGATGCAAATTAACATCATTTAAATAAAGAATTGTACTTTATTAAAATATTATTGTTAAATAGCTCCCTAAATAAAAAAAAATGAAATGGAACTATTAACAAATAAAAGGATGGCAAAAAAAGGTCATACATGTGATTGAAATACCATCTTGAAATTACTTCAAATCCATATTTTTCTTCTTTCTTGGCTGCATTTTTAACCAAAAAAACAAGAAAATTTAAAAATAATCAGATACAAGAATGTAATTGGGAAATATTTAGTTCTTGTTTGTGCAAATATAAGCACTAGATTATGATTAGCAACACATTCACTATTCATAAAAGACACTTGTACTTAGTAGGATAGTTCATCCATATCAATGATACAAAATATTAATATTAAAATATATCAAAGTCTAACTATAAAGTTGGAAGAAAATAAAAAAAAAAAGGTGTCTTTAATTATCCATATTTAAAAATTATTAAAACAATGTTTCATCTATAATCTGATATTCGATAAATACCCTTTTGTTTTGTCCTCTACTTTAAAATAACTTTAACCATATCTACTCTAAGATGATGTAACTTTAGTCAAACCTACTTTAGAGTAGTGTAGTTTAGTTAAAACTACTTCAAAGTGGTGTAATTTTAATTAAATCTGTTCGTGCCCTTAGAACAATGCAGCTCCATCTTAGAACAGCTTTGGTCAAAGCTACTCTTATCAAAGTCACTCTAAAGTAGTACAATTTTGATTAAAATTATTTTAAGATGGAGCACAAACAGGTATTTAGGATATCAAATTATAAATAAGATGTTATTTTAATTTTTAATTTAAAAAAAAAGGATGCCTTATATAAAATTAAGGTTGCCCTTTTGATTTTCTAGATAATAAAATGAATATATATCCCATAAAAATATCGATTTTGGAAGATATCACAAAATTTATAAAAAAATGTAAGGATAGAAGAAAGGAGTTTAATGACCTAGCATAGCCAAAAAAATCACCAACATTAGGAGGTGCCTCCAAATTAAGTGAGTTGTGCCCCCAAAGTGAGCTCTCTTGAAAGTATTGGAGTAGTAAACATTGAAATGAGCAAGAGGAGGATGACAAGACTAATTTTCTTTGTCTCCATATTCTTTTTTTTTTTTTTTTTTTTTTGCTTGTAACACTAAAATGAGGTGGTGCATTATAACTTGTGCATTCCCTATTTAAAATCTTAAAGTATAAGTTACTTAAAAGAAAAAACTGACCTTCAATTTAACTTGTGCATTCCCTATTTATTGACATGTTATTAAATAATTTTAACTTACTCTGAGTACTAAATTTGATTGAAAAAAAAAACTAAACTATATATTAAAATGAAAAATTAAACAATCAATGAATTTAATGTTACAGATTAGAAATAAAAAAAAGTAGCCCCTACCGTATAATGCAATGGTAAAATACTTAAGAAAATAAATAAGAGGATTAGAATTTAAATCCTAATAGAAATGAATATTTTGAAGGTCGATCTCAAAGTATGCATGAGTTATGCTCTGAATTTGAACATATGGATCATTATATTAAAAAAAAATTGAATATCTAGATTATTAAAAAAATAGAAAATACAATTATTTTTTCTTGGTTAGCATTGCACTAGTCATATTTAGTTAAGTTCTTCTCTACTTTACCTTTTCTTGTATTCTAGAAAACTGCTCCTCTGGCACCCCAACTCAAGCCTTTCAATCATAACAACACACACCAAAATCAACTAATCCAATGAGAATAAAGAGGAACAAAAGGGAGAAAGCAAATGGAGGAAAGTCTAAATCTCTTCTTCTCCCTCTTCTCTTCTTTCATTCTTCATATTTCATTGACTTTTTAAGTAAAATGGGGGAGATGGATGAGGCAAAGGACCATGCTAAGGAGCTTATGCATCTGTTGAAGAAAGGCATGAAGAAGGTTAAAGCCTCATGCAAGAAGGGATGGCGAAAGGCAAAGAATGCAGCAGCTACATGGAAGAAACTTCCCTCTCCAATCAAGAAGAGGATTGTTAAGAGAGGCCAGAAATCCATGCATGACTTTTGATCTCCTTCGTCATATATGTTCATTCTTCACTTCATGGAAAAATGATGAAAAAAAAAATGCTTGATTATTGAGGAAAAACTCAAATTGGATGCGGGATCTTTGTGTTGGTTTGGTTGTTCTTGTTGTCGCGACTTGAATGCCTTCACCTTAACCTTACTATGTTTTTAACGTATACATGTTGCTTGATTATTCGACTAAAGTTGCTCTCGGATGAAAATGCGAATTTTTGCATATGTTTGGTTCGAAGAGGCTCCGTGTTCATTGAGCTTTGTGTGAATACAATTTTGGTAAAATTCTTCACTGAGAGAGAATCAAGCTCTTTCCCCTCGATCAAGATAAACAAGCTTGAATGCTATTTATTTCCTCCTATATTTTTCCAGCTTGAATATTTCTTATAAATTATATTAACTTAAGAATTAACCTAATTTCCACCTTGCACCAAATCAAATTGAATTCTAGAGGCGAATGATCCAATCACACGAAAAAAATTATCAACCATCAAGATAAATTAGAAAATGCTCACGATTGTCCATCCGGAACAGTCAGCGTTCTTAGATTTGTAAAGAAAATGATAATGTTAAATCATAGATATATAATTAATTGGAATGTCGAACCGCTGTATTATTATCCAAGGACATCATCTATGACACACTTGAATTTCGAATTTGATGCTTTTTCTTTCATCTCCCCCCTTGCAAAAATGCTCAACTCACAAGAAACTCTTATAAAAAATCTCAAAACATATATATCCATAAAAAGAGAAACTATAGGATGTTTTTTCTCTTCTTTTTCCTCTTCCGATAAATATAACCTATGAAATCTTCAAGTAAACCTGGACTTAGATATTTATTCAAAGAATAGAGAGACAAGGGAGAGGAAGAGATAGAGTTATGTTTCATAGAATGAAAAAGGAGGATGAAGAGATGAAAAATTCCATCTATTATCATATTTTCTAATTTCATCTTGGTTCCAAATTGAGAAGCTTGTAAGAATAGGCTAGCGATGCTTGACCGACAACAATGTTCCACGATGTTCAACAATCCTCAACCATCATGGCCACAAGGCCGGACCTGAGGTGAGGCTCAGGAGGTGATCATCTCATGTTCACTTTTTGAAAGGGTTCAAAAATTAGTTCATCATTTATATTAATATGATAAATTTTAAATTAAATAAATGAATTGAATCATCGAGTACGAAATGAAAATGTGAAATTTAAATCGGATTGGATCCGATCTAAATTCATCACGTAGGCATGAAAATAAGAATTATATTGGTTCAAACCGGAGTTAATTTGGACTTAATTTGACTAAGTTATGTCCGAACCAAGTTCATGAGTTAAATTAATTTAGTCGGTTTAAAATGAATT
>JBBUKS010000060.1:4915402-4927576 GCA_038050645.1 Hedychium gardnerianum
TACCTCAACTCACCTGCCAAACATCGGGTCCTCCAGACCTGTTTGGACTTTGCTCAGCATCGGATCGGCCTTCCAGGGTTTCCACTTGATTCGATATCAGGTTCTCAAGACCTATCGAATCCTCCTACTAGATGTCAGGTCCTCTTAACTCATTTGGACTTCCTGCCTGGTTACACGATCTGTCGAGACTTCCTTGTCCGGTATCGGATCCTCCAGACCTACTAGGACTTTCATAGTTGAGATCCTGCACACTGGATTAGTTTATCAGATAACAATAAGATTTAACTTTGAACTTTTGATAATATCAAAATATAGATTTAATTTTAGTACTCCTTATATCAATAATTTATTTAATTAATTTTATATATATTGAACGAACATAAATAAATTTTTATTAAATTAAAAACTAAATTTATTCATGAATTACGGCCCTAGTCTGAATTCACTCCTCATGGCGTCGAGCAAACCAAACTAAATTAAATCAAACGGTTTAAAAAAGCAAGCAGAGCGGTTCAGTCGCGGTCCGTCCGTTCCTGGGACCGCCAACCGGCAACAGCCTGGCGCACGTTGTACCGTTTGATGAGACGCGGTCCGGAATCATCGCCAGCCGTCGGCCCGTTCCCCTTCTTTTGTTGCTGTACCTCCGCGTCATCCCAGCGCGGCGGATACGGCGGCGGCTGACGGCCTTGTTCCTGCACTTCTTCGCCTCCCCGGCGGCCTCGACGTCGGCGACCACACGGGGGAGACGGCGGCTCTTCCTTCTCCGAAAACCTTGTCAACGACCCAGCGGGATTTCTTGGCGACTATTATTTTCCTATTAAAAAAAGTCAGCGACGTGCATATAACGGAGGGGATAGGAGAAAGCCATTGAGAGAAAGAGGGAGGGACTGAGATCTCAGCGAAGGTGGGAGGATGGAGGGAGGAGGAGCATCGAAGGAGGCCGGCCATCAGGCGCCGCCGCCGCCCGCACTGCGGGAGAGCCGGCGGTTGCCGGACTTCTTGCAGAGCGTGAACCTTAAGTACGTGAAGCTGGGCTACCACTACCTTATCACCCATCTGCTGACCCTGCTGTTGATACCTCTGATGGTGGTGGTCCTCCTGGAGGCGGCGCAGACCGACCCGGATGACCTCCGGCTGCTGTGCCGCCATCTTCAGTACAATCTCGTCAGCGTCCTCGTCTGCTCCGCTTTCTTCGTCGTCGGCGCCACCGTGTACATCATGAGGCGGCCCCGCCCCGTGTACCTCGTCGACTACGCCTGCTACCGCCCGCCGGCGAAACTTGAGGTGCCCTTCCAGGTGTTCATGTCGCACTCGCAGCTCTGCGGGGCGTTCAACGAGTCGGCCCTCGAGTTCCAGCGCCGGATCCTCGAGCGCTCCGGACTCGGTCAGGAGACCTACTTGCCCGCCGCGTTGCACGACCTCCCGCCCCGCCCTTCCATGGCCACCGCCCGCGAGGAGGCGGAGCAGGTCATGTTCGGCGCCCTGGACAACCTCTTCAAGAGCACCGGCGTCAAGCCCAAGGACGTCGGCATCCTCGTCGTCAATTGCAGTCTTTTCAATCCCACTCCGTCCCTCTCCGCCATGATCGTCAACCGCTACAAGCTCCGCGGCAACATCAAGAGCTTCAACCTCGGCGGCATGGGTTGCAGCGCCGGCATCATCTCTCTCGACCTCGCTCGCGATCTCCTCCAGGTCCACCGCGCCACCTACGCGATCGTGGTCAGCACCGAGAACATCACGCAAAATTGGTATTTTGGGAACCTCAAGTCAATGCTCATCCCCAATTGCCTTTTCCGTGTCGGAGCCGCCGCCGTGTTGCTCTCCAACCGTTCGGCCGACCGACGTCGTGCCAAGTACAAACTCCTCCACGTGGTCCGCACCCACCACGGCGCCGATGACAGGGCCTTCCGCTGCGTCTACCAGGAGCAGGACGAGAACAGCAAGGTCGGCGTGTCCCTCTCCAAGGATCTCATGGCCATCGCCGGGGAGGCACTCAAGATCAACATCACCACCCTCGGTCCTCTTGTCCTTCCAATTAGCGAACAACTCCTCTTCTTCGCGACTCTCGTTGCCAAGAAGCTCTTCAACGGCAAGGTGAAGCCCTATATCCCGGACTTCAAGCTCGCCTTTGACCATTTCTGCATCCATGCCGGAGGCAGGGCTGTGATCGACGAGCTAGAGAAGAATCTGCAACTCCGGCCTGAGCATGTGGAAGCTTCACGGATGACCCTGCACCGGTTTGGCAACACCTCCTCCAGCTCTATCTGGTACGAGCTTGCATACACTGAGGCCAAGGGGAGGATGCGCAACGGACATCGAGTGTGGCAAATTGCTTTCGGAAGCGGCTTCAAATGCAACAGTGCAGTGTGGCAGGCTCTCCACAATGTGAAGGCTTCTCCAGATAACAGTCCATGGCAGGATTGCATCCATAGATACCCTGTTGAAATCATCGATGGGTTTCCAACTCAGCCATCAGAACACCAACAGTGATTCATTGGAAGAAGTTGGGCAAAATGATAAAGCTTGATATAGTCAAACAGTTGCTTTGTGGATTTGTCAGGTCATTCTTCACTTAGATATCATATTGCAATTGTTCATCATCTCATCAGGTAACTCAGGAAATCAGCTGTCTTTGCACTTATTTGAGGGCCATATGTAGGTTATCCAATTCAACACATTGCTACTTAGTTGACATGCTACAATTGGTTTCGGCTTCACTACTCTTTTGTATCACATTTGTCTCGTCTGGTTAGTAAATTGGGTCTGTTTATCTATGATTTATGTTCTTAGTATTACATTTTGAGTAACCCAGCCTGGTTATTTCGAAGTAATGTTGCATGCTATTAAACCTTAGTCCCTTTGTCTTTACTGATCACATATACTTGCATCTATTGAAAGTTTATTTTTGTGGCATTTAAACATTTTGTTAAGATACTGAATTCATCAACTTAAGAGATATAATGGAATTAACAACTGGGTGTTGTTGTCGTCTTGATAAATTGCTTAAGTACTCAGTTTGCAATCTGTTTAATTTCGACAAAAAGGCAAAACTTATTGATAACTATAGTACAGGCCTTCTTAAATAGGGGAAGGCCAATGCAAAACTTCCTATTACATTGTACACGGTCGAAACTCGGCATCACAATACTTTCATAAGTATTTGTGAAGGCTCTGAATGCTTGTTAAGGTTAAAAATTCTCATCCTAACTCGGAGTTTTGATCTTCTAGTGAAATATTGAAATATTACCAGTGTGCCAATATGTAGTTTCGGTGCAGCTGATCAGGAGGTGGATGGAATTAAAGAAGTAGAAGAAGAAGAGGGAGAGGAGAAGAAGGCTTACCTTTATGTGTACTACCACCTGCCTAAACAAAAAGTCACTTCATTGGAGTTTTCATCTCTTTGATCCCGATCTGCTGCAGCCACGACGAGCTGTGGCAGTCGGTGAGTGGCTATGAAGGAAGGAGGGGTTGATGTACATATCACCTGTATTACTAGTTTCCTGTCTTGGATTTCTCTCGGAATGGTAATTTTCAGTCATATTGCCAGGCATGGCACCGGCACCGGCACAACACTGAATTTCAATCCCCCAAAAGTCCATCAACATCAACATGAGGTGCTTCAACAGCTGATGCAGCATTGTACATCATTATGTAAACAGTACTTAAATTTAAGTTTTTGCGTTTCTTCATACTTCACAGCTGATTATCAGTAGGGCACTTCTACAATTCAACTGTATCGAAGATTATGACAAAGTTGATTTAAAACTTTCATATATAGCATCTTATTTTCTTCCCTAAGTTGCTTTCTTTTAGTTAGATGGTCCTAATGAAAAGGTGATCTAAATGGATCTTCTGTTTATATGATACTTCTTTATCTGATTTAGGTTCATTGATATCCACTTCCATTCTTCTCGTTCTTTTCCTTTGTGCCAGGTATCGACAGAGATGTGCAGCCTAAGAAAGAACAGCTGAGGATCTCTGACATGGTTCTTAGTCTCTCTACAATATCTTCTCTTCAGATGATATATACTCAACAGTTTTCAGGTACATAGGATTACACCTTTTTTTTTTTGTTTAATATTATGGATGCCGATCTTGTCTGAGATCAAGGAATGAATTGACTCCGCAAAGTAACTACGGCTGATTGCTTCTGGCCGGCTGGGTACCCGTCTGGTCGACTTGGAATGGGTCAGTCTTTTTGTTGGATTGGCTTTATGGGATCGGCTCTCGGCGGATAGACTTCATTAGGTCGGCTCTTGAGACTCTGAGTACCACGAAGATTCCAGAGAAAATCTCTGGTGATATCGACCGAAAAGACTGGGAGAAAATATTAGAAGGGGATCAAGAGAAACTTAATAACGCTTCCTTCATCCTCAACGTTCAAGTCAGATTTCATCGAAATGGTGGAGGAAGAAAACAAAAGAGTGAACAGTAAGAGAGTAAAAAAACGATCATTACTTGCCTTGATGTTGTCACTTGTTATCTTAAATAGGGAGTGGAGAGAGGACCTGGTTCAAAAAGACGCACCTTTTCTTTTTTTTTTCACCGAGAGATGTGTCCTCTCGGTAATTGGCGCTTCAATAACCAACTGCTAACCGCTGTCCGCTGTGTTGCATCTGAGTTCAGAAATGATTTCGGATGTGACTCGAACGGACTCAACTTGAGCTCTTCCGAATTTGGCTATCTTGACCCGAGCTCCCAGCGATGGCTGACTTAACTAGGGCTCAGTTTGACTTTGACTTCTGACATGGACTAGCGGCTGACTGCAGTCTAAATGTGCCGCGTGGCCTCGGCTGTCTCCGCCACATCAAATGCAATTGTTTTCTATGATCACCTCTGAAGCTGAAAGTTTAATCGAAAGCTCACATTTGATAGAACTATAGAAACACTGACATTTGCGATACGATAATGAAAACAAACAATAAAATGTCATACAGTATGAAGTTTTTAATATTGATCTATCAAAGCTGATTGAGTTGTTTTTTTTAGGTTGATGAAGGTATCAAATGCATTTATTGAGGTGCAAAGCATTGCATATTGTTCAGCAAATAGATCATTATCTCATTTTCAGATACCGTAATTAGAAAGATTTAAATTTTGTTCTTGGATATAAAAACTCTTTCGAAGTATAAGTCATTAAATACTTTTAATCAAAAGTATTCGATGGTTCTTCGCATTTGGTGTCGACTAGTAATATTGGCTCTTTAGGAACTTTTTTCGGTGTATATATGCGAAATAAAGAAGAGCAATAGGTCGTTACTGGGGATGGACAAAGGCAAGAAACTAGAACTCTTTTGATGTGAAATTTATGATTCCAGCTATCACTATCTAAGTGGTCGAGCGGCACGATAAGATAAATTGCTCTACTCCAAACCACTACTTAAGTGATCGAATTGGCAGGAATATGACTAACGACTCTCTCGATCACAAGGGAGACAATGGTCATCAGCATGCAATGGTATGTTGTGTTAAATAATATGAGCATCACACACATGATGAGATGAGCATCACATAAAGACAAATATCATAATACAGTATATAACTCATATAGAGTGGACACCTATGAAACATACTATACACGAATGTACCCCACCAGTAGTATATCCCAAAGTGAGTCAACATAAGCATCACATAAAATAATTCCTATGTAACACATCATATACGTGTATAATGATCTACGGTACATACCATACACGTTTGTACCCAACTGTGATACAAACAATACACGTGTATACCATTATCATTTACAGATAATCAACAGAATGAGACTGCATGGATAATCTAAGTAGACTAATTCCAAGGTCAAGTATGTAAGTGTTTAAAGGAAATAATATGAATAGATTTAAGGTAATCCAATTTACCTATCCAATTCATAATATTTATGCACTAAGTATAAAGTATTATAAAGAGACAAGGTTAGAAGTACCCGCCTCAAGAGTAGATCATGACAAATATCTTCAGAATCAATGTTCTGTCTTGTATCCAGAGCCTATAAGTAGTATTACAACACTACTTTAGTGCTAGAATGTAAATAAATATTAACACTCATTAATTAATATAGATGAGTTAATCGTCTATGTATTCTGATTTAACTAAACCCTTATTTAATCATTTAAGGAGCTAAAATTTCTAAGTATCATCCTACATAATTTCCAACGCCTAATTACTTGGATCAGATGAATATAATTTTAGATTTCAGAGATTTGTTACCCTAATCCCGTTAACAAATCTTACAAACCCACATTTTAATTCTCAATCCTTTAACTACATGAAAATACCTAATAATCAAACCTAAACATAACAACTTTGTTTAGGTTTTAATATCCCATAGATAGAATACCTCCTATGCCTTCAAGTGACAATATAACCAATCTATCACTACTTTAACATATATAAACAACTTACTCCACAACTAATATCATCCATGATATTTTATACTTACATTCCTAAAGTTCAATTAAGAACCCTAATATCCATTCAAATAAATCCAACTAATAGTCCATATCCAAGCTACATTAGAAACCTTAAAATTCCGAATAAGCCACTAATTGAATTCAACTTTTATAAATTAATCCAAAAAGGATCATCACTACAACATCAGAAGCATAATAGATTCAGCATTTAGGTATAAGTAAATCTCACATATCACCAATCCAAGCATTTAAAGATGATTCAATCTCATCTTTTAACCTAACATCTTCTAACCATAAATGTAGAATGCTTTTTATAGAAGAACAACTAATACCACTAATTATTACCATAATTCTACCCAACCAAACATTTCATCAAACACCTAATGTGCATGAATTAATTGAAACTAAATCACATGTCATCCAAAAAGGTGCAAACCAATTACATTACAACTAACAATAACTTCTCACAATAATTTAGCAATCACACTCCATCTTTACAAATTATGTATTTAGCCACATAAACCTGACAACCACCAATTAGTAACACAACTAACATTCATATAGTGGAGAAATTCGTTACCAAGTGATTCCCTCTTGAAGGTGGCTGCCCGAAATAGTAACCCTATGACGGTGGTTGTGGCCAAGGATTTTCTAGACAGAAACAAACTGAGCATCAACAATTGCTAACACCAAAGTACCTATGAAGGAATCTATACCAACCAAGCGCATAAAACCCAACACACTTACCTACTTGTGGTGGTTGTGTTGATGGAAATTGGACGAAACAACAACCCTATAGCCAGTTGGAGAATACATCTGACCCCAACAGTGACTAACCAAAAGTTGAGCTGCTGTGAATGACCGGAGCAGTTACTCCCGATCTAGAAATTCATCGGAGCCAAACTCTAAACATATACGAAGGACAAATCTGGAATCAACACTCATCCACAACCTTACCTTAGCCAAAGTTACCCCTCCCTGGAACAGCTCAATGGCTGGAAGGAGAGATAGCTGGCGACTTTGATCTCAACTGGATCGACTGTGGATGAACAACAATCGATCTGGATGCTCCTTCCTGGCTTGATCTGGTCGGAGCTTGATCGGAGTAGCAACCACATTAGCGTGATTGGCCGGAGTAGCAACCACGCTGCGGCTGGTGGTGTCGACTGAAGAAAGAAAACAAAACCCGACAACGGTTGTGGTCGGTGATGGAGGCAACGACGACTTCGGTGAGGCTAGGTCATCGGTGAGTGAATGTCGGGAGGGGGAGTGTTCAGGAGAGGATTGGGGAGAAGATGTGACGGCGATCGATTGCTTCGTGGAGGAAAAAGCTCGGTCGACTGTGAATCGGGGAGAAATGTCGAGTGGAACAGTGGCTAATTCGAATGAATGAAGTGAATGAGAAAGCTTCATTTAGGTATAGGTATTATAACTTAGGTTTAATTAATTTAGTTTAGGCTTTATTTAATTCAACTTAGTGTTTAATGATTTCAACTTAGGCTTGAATTAATCCAGCCTTAGGGTTTTGCTCAAATCAACTTAGGGCTTAATATTCCACTTAGGTTAATTTATTCAAACCTTAGTTTTAATTAAACCTCCCAACTTCTGTTTAATTGATACTCCAAACAAGTCTTCCAAAAATATGTTATTTATATCCCCGTAATCTCCTTTAATTAGCTTCAATTAAATTCAAAAAAATATCCAAAAATTCCCAATAAATTCCATAAATTTTATTTCCTTGTTTTCACATATTATTTTATTATTTAAAATTATAGTATTTAACATTCTCCCCCACTAATAAAAATTTTGTCCCCAAATTTACTATCCAAGTGTTGTAATCCAACAATAGTTTAGTTAATCCCTTAAGCACTGAATAAAACTTACGCACCTTATGTAAATAGGTGAAGGTATTAAGCTTGAATATCATCCTCAAGATTTCAGATTCTCTCCTCATCAATATAATGTTGTCATCAACCTTGACACTTAGCTTCTCATTTAATGGCCTTAAATTTCCTATTTTCTGAACTCCTATCAACTCTGATCTTAACTTCTTTATTAACTACATATTCCTCCAAGGTAGCATGTAAACAACATGCATGTCATTTGTTCCTCACAAGTGAAATCTGTCCGCGGTCCTAAAACACTAAACTGCACAAACACCTCAGATGCTAATAACTAATATGTACTTCTTAATTTCTTCCAAAATGGAGGTCGAATAACCCTAGATATCACAATCTCATGCTCTGTCTATTCTTGTTCTACTCGTTCCAACTCCGAGAAAAATCCTATATCAAATCTGTATCTGCCGTTCGATAGCTAGCTAGATCCTTATATAGATAATGTCTCCAACTTTACAGCGCGAAAATATCAATTGTCACTTCCCAAATAATAGACAAGAAAATTCTTCTCGTATTTCTCCAACTGACAAGAAGTATCTAATACCACTCACGAGTGCTGCATACAAAATGCACTCAAACCCTAACGAAACATCCGTGTAGAGCATGAATCCATCTTTCCTAGAGGGAAACACGAAGATGGTTGTAGTAATTAGTCTTTGTTTGATCTCTTTGAGACTTGTCTCATAAGCCTCTATCTAATATAAATTTATCTCCTTACTTGGTTAATCGATTCAATGGTAAAGCAATGCTGGATAAACCCTCTACAAAATCTTCAGTAATATCCAGTCAATCCTAGAAAACTACGGACCTCTTGTACCGACTTCGGTTGCTCCCAACCGGTAACAACCTCTATCTTCCGAGGGTCTACAGATATGCCCCTACTCGAAATCACGTGTCCAAGAAAATCCATCGAAAACAACAAAAATGTTAGATCCCAGTCTTTCCTTTTGTGTGGATTTTGTTCCGGTCAGATCTCGAATTTAAGAGGAGCAATTGTCAATTTCTTCCATTCTAATCCATCTAACCCTAGTTTCAGCTATCATTGATCCCCATTGCTCCAGCTACCATTGCTTCACATTGTTTCTTCTAATTCCACTGCTGTCAGCTACTAGTGGAGATCAACGCCGACCATCTCTAATAGTGTCAACAACCAGTTTGATTAAGGTAAGGATTGGTTTTAGGTTTTGATATGGGTGTTGGGTTTTGGATCGATTCCTGATGGGTTTTGGTCATTTTGATACAGTTGTGCTAGTTCTATTTTGTTTCGGCCAGTCACTGCGTGGATTGATCTATTTTCGTACGGCTTCTTCCGATCAGATCCAGCGGCCACCAACAGTAGGTAAGGGATGAAGGTGGGTTGTATGAATTGATATTGTGTTGACATGGATTGTCTGATCAATTTGAGTTGCGACTGTTTCCAGTAGGAATGCCGTTGTGGTTGGTTGTGAGAGCTTCGACCAAGGTTCCTGTTCCGGTGTGTTAGCTAGCTCCGGCCGTAACTTCAATTGTCCACAGAAGGTAAGTGATGTGTAGATGTTTGAATTAATGAATTAAGTGCGTAGGTTGATTATTTGATGTTAGAGTAATGTATTTGGCTTTCACCTAGTTGGATGGCATGTGATTTAGTTTTAATTGAGTCATGCACATTAGTTGTTTGATGAAATGTTTAGTTAGAGTTTGTTCATATATTTCCTTGATATTAGGATTGTTTCACATGCTCAAATCATGAGGATAAGTTGTGTATAGGGATTAGCTTGTGTGGAAGTTTGGATTGTGTTGGATTCGATACGTGCTACCCATTGTAGTTAAGTTAACTCTTGTCAATGGATTATGTAGTGGATGAAGTTATTGGAAACCAATTACCAATGTGGATGTTAATTAGAATGAAAATACAAGACATGTTATGTTGCTTCCGGTACATGCATGTCGTGGCTCCTTTATTTTGGAATTATAGCAGTTTTAGAATAGTTGAATGGTTTAGACTTAAATCATGAAATTTAGTTTGGGTAGTATTTGGTTAAATCATCTAATACATGTAGGAATGACATATGAAAGGGTTTTGATACTTTAATTTAGTTTAGAATAGTTGAATGGTTTTGAAACTTCTTTAAAAAAAATCCTTTAAAAATTCTTTTAAAAAAAACTTCTTTAAAATTCTTTTAAAAAAAACTTCTTTAAAATTCTTTTAAAAACTTTATTTAAAATTCTTTTAAAAACTTCTGTTAGATTCGACAGCTAAATAATATTAAAATAATAAGCAAAAAATAAGAAATGACTTTATATAAATTTTTTAAAAAAATTTGGGGTTAAACTAAATTTATATGAATTGTTTGAGGAAGTTACTATTTAAATGAGGAGTTAATAAAGAATTAACTTAGGTTTTAATTTTTAAAACCTAAGTTTCATTCTTTCTATTTTCTCTCGAATGCTTATCTCCTTAGTCGCAATTTTCCTCTTCCTTTCCTCTTCGAAAAAATGTGATTTCCCCGAGCTCCTCACTTGAAACAGCCACTCAATTCCTTCTCCTTGCCTGATCAAGCTCCTTCTCTTCCTCGAGCAGCCGTCGACCAAGCCTGATCCACTCTACTGCTGTCGATCAAGCCTGATCCACTCCACCACCGCCGGCCAAGCCTGATCCATGTCGACCGTCGCTGCTACTGGCCAGCCACGACTACCCCTCCTCTAGTGAGGGCGATCATCGTCGGTGATGCCTGTCATCGGCCGGATTCCACAGCCCCGACCAAGCAATGACGAGATGGGGCGACACTGATCTCCTTCCCGATCGTCCACCACCCCTCTGTCCCACGAGCCACAATTAGTGGCCAGCCGCAATTGAAAGTCATTCTCGTTGCTCTTGCGGTCCGCTTGCAACCAGTTGCCAGGCCGGGGATCTTGTTACCTGCCCACAGTCGAGACCAAGACAAGCCCCTTTGTCGTCGATCAACCTAGGTCATAATCCCCCTTTCTATCACTGAATTGGGTTGTCATTCTTCATATCAGGACCATTGAATCCTTAGCTCCAATTTTCCATAGTGTCGGTCAAATTGGGTCTCTGTTGATGGGCCGAATGTAGCACTGCTAAGTAGCTCCGACCACCTCTGATTTGATTTTCGGCAGCCACATCGGAATAGGGGTAAGGTTTGATTTGAAGTTTTCTTAGAAATTTGGTTTAGTTGTGAAGGGAGGGGATGAGTTTGGATTCTGATCAGGGGGAGGAAGAAATTCCAAAATTTCAACCAATCATTTCTGCCACAGAACACAGCGATGTTTGGAGGAGGTAAACAATTTATTAGGGTTTGATACTTTGGGGTGTTCATCATGAAGTGGAGTTTTGTGTTGTTGATGGTATGTGTAGATTGTGTTAAATAGAATGGTAATCTTGGAGGCTAGTATTAACTGATCTTTGTATGTATTGATATACTTACATTTATATTCAAAATAAGCTAGGATAAAAGTTAAAGTAAAGTTGGATACTAGATTGGTGGGTATTGTATTAGAATTCGACTTTTAAAATAGATGATATGATTAGGGTTATTGGATGTTATGTTGTATGGGATGTGAAGATAAAGAGCTCCCTTGTTATTAAACTTTGAAATTGGTTGTTAGATTTATGTGGAGGTTGTTATGTAAGTTGAGTTATATTCAATTTTGGATGATGTAGAATGGTTTAAAAATGGATCAAGTAGAAGATTCATTTTATGGCTTGAACTAATTATATAAAGTTTCATGGATCATCTAATTGGATGTAGCGATACCCATCTTGGTAAACCTTATAACTAGCACTATATGTGGTTGAGTTGAACCAATTAGGGTTTCCTAATCGATTTAGGATGTGTTTTAGTTATTGGATTCAGAGTAGTACT
>JBBUKS010000060.1:4973787-4992482 GCA_038050645.1 Hedychium gardnerianum
TTGTTTAATTGATCTTGTGTATATTGAACAAACATAAACAAGCTCTTATCAAGCTGAACACCAAGCTTGTTCACGAATATTTAGTTCATTTACAACCCTAGTTATATAAGGAAAAACTAATGGTAAGCAAAATTGTGCGATCATTCTAACATTCTCTTGAGCTTCCTTCAAACTTTCTGCAAATTCAAACTTTCTACTCTTGCTAATTCCTTAACAAGCTCATACAGATAATGTTATGTAGTGGAAATAAAAACATAAACAATTCAATACATACCAATCACTAATAAGAAGTTGTAATGTGGTTTAAAATTACTATTCCTACTCTACGACCTATAACTCATCGGCGAGTCATTCTTGAAAATCTACTATCGATCTTTCTCCATCTTAGATGCTTTCTACTCTTCCAAATGAGAGATTAGACGATTAGGCTACAAGAAAAGCTCAAAGAATTTTAAAATAGAAATTTCGCTGGCCTTCGAAAGCTCCTCTTATTCCTCCTTTTTATAACTTTCAATCTCTTTGACCTTCACTTACTGTTCTATTGTTTTGTCGTTGATTGGTCAAATGTTTTCCCAATCACTTTTACTTGCAATTTGCTAATGACTATCTCAATCAACTAACCTCCACCATTAGTCATTTGTGTTAGGACCTTGTGAGCTAGAAGGGGAGTTAAATAGCTCAAATTGCTTATTGTTGAGGTTGAGCAGCAAAAAATTTCCAAGCGAAACAAACACAACACACGCAACACTAACTAGAATAATTTTACTTAATATTCGTCTTCTTGAAGTGACTAATCCAATATCCACTCCGAGTTGTCTACTTCCACTAAACCTTTTCCTTTTCGGAACAAAATCGAAGGCAGAGAAACCTTCTTACAGCAGTCTACTTCCACTAAACCTTTTTCTTTTCGGAACAAAACCGAAGGCAGAAAAACCTTCTTACAACAGGAATACAACGAGTTTCCAAGAGTAATTAATAGCAGAAAAGCAAAGAAGAAGAGAACTTTTATAATGATGTTGAGAGTTTATGCTTCTTCTTCTTCAAAAGATTGCTCTAAGATGAGTCAGAGAACACTAGAGATCTTGAGTGCAAAAAACTTGGAGCTTTGAGCATGAACAATAACCCCACAACAGTTAACTTTTTCCTCAACTTTTTCTAATATCTTGAGAAAGGTAGAACACCGGAGATCTACCTTTCTCAAGATACAAGTCTCTCAACTCTAATAGCTTAAACAACTTACTTTCTGATAAATTTTACCAACAAAATCATCTCCAACTAGTTATAGGTTACTTGTCTCATATATACACCAAACTCTTGGTTCGTTCCACGTGTCATCCTCTATACTTTGCCTACATAATTTGCATTCATCCAATTACGATCAACACTACACCTTGATGCTCCTTGACCCACAATCTCTTGAATGTCTCCTTCCATCTTTCTCCAATCTCCAATAGATCTCAAGCTACACTAAGTCAAACTCTACAAGACTTGAATGCTTCTAATTTTAGAATTTTCTTGGTACTCCACCTGACCAAGTCATTAAATGTATTGTCATGTTCACACTAAAGTCATTATTTTACTTGTTGGTGACGTGCAACTAGGGGTGTAAATGAATCAAGTATTCATGAACAAGTTTGGTGTTCAGCTTGATAAGAATTTGTTTATGTTCGTTCAATATACACAAGATTAATTAAACAAACAAGCTTGAATACATATGTGTTCAGCTTGTTAATGTTCGTGAACAATGTTCGTGAACAACGTTCGTGAACAACGTTTGTGAATAATGTTCGTGAACAACGTTCGTGAACAATCATATTCATTAATAAAACTCTTATCCACATGCTAAATAAATAAAATAAAATAAACAAATAAATTTGAATTATCAAGCTCAATAACCAATCAAACAAACAAAAAATTTAAACAATCAAATAAGCTTGAATTGAGAATTCGATAATATCTAGACGAACCAAACTCAAGCCAAGCTTGAAGTGAGAGCTCGATAATATCTAAACGAACCAAGCTCAAGCCAAGCTTCAAACAAGCTCAGACTCATAAAAAATAAACCAAGCCAAGCTTGAACAATTATTTAAAAAACTTGGTTCATTTTAGGCTCGGCTCGATTCGGCTCGATTACCTTATCAAATAAACTTAAACCCCTGAAATTTGACTCGGCTTGATTTATTTACAGGTTAGTATTTGATAGGTGAGTTAGGCCAAACAAGTTTAGTAGTTTGGCTGGACCAAGTATGTTAGAAAATTTATTTAATTAAATAATATTGTCCAATCAAAGCAAAAAAAAAGGTGGGATCATTTGAGTGATCTATTTGGATTGTACGAGTTGGGTTAGCCAATTAGTCTAAGTGGGTTGGGCCAACCAATCAAGCTAATTGAAATAGATAAACTATGGGTGAAATGAATGCATTAATACTACATCAAGAGTGTTGATTTTTGGTTGGGGGCGAGAGTTTCACCTTTTGCCACCAAGGGTGTTGATTTTTGGTAATAGGAAGTTAAAACTTCTAACTCATTTCTTATTAAGCAGCTTATGGACATTCGAAACAAAATTCAACGGGGTACAAATGGACATGGGGCGGCGAACATGATGATGATCGAATGGTTCGCGACAGAGAAGAAAGGGACTTTAAATGTTTATAATTTCTTCAAGCCGAGGGAGCCTATGGTAGATTGGGTGCCGATGGTCTGGAGACTGAAGATCATGCCAAAATATCGCTTCATTATGTGGCTACTTGCACAAGAAAAGCTGCGAACAACAGACAAGATGTCGAATGAGCCGAACAAGACTTGTATGCTTTGCCGCCACCATGAGGAGTCAAACGACCATCTCTTTTTCGAGTGCCCCACTACTTGCAATGGCGAAGCCAGGATTTTTAAAATGCCCGGGCTAAACGAAAAATAACAAACAAAGCCCTAGGCTAACAAGGGGAAATAGTAAAAAAATGGAACAATATATGATAAACAGTAAAAAAAAATTTAAAAACTCTTGATCGGAACCCGGGCTGAAGCCCGGGTATATTTACATGTGGCTCCGCCCTTGACTACTTGTGCTCTATGGAACAAGGTAAGGCGATGGATAGACATCAGATATGAGGTCCAGACAGTAGGTGAGCTTTTCAAGATTTTTGGACAGCACTACAAATGCGAGAACCGCAAAATGAAGTAGGTGAGCTTTTCAAGTATGATCTATGTCCTGTGGGAAGTCTACAATAGATGTCGATTTGAGGGGTTAGCTCTTGATGTTGATAGGATGTTTCATAAGCTCCAGATACATGTGTATTATTCTGTGGACTTGCGTTGATCATAGTGATTGTAATGTACTTGTGGTGCATGCTTGTATTCTCTTGATGGTGGGCTTTAGGATGAGAGCTGCTAGTGGTAGATACCTCATGTCTAGAGGTTGATAGCTTATGTTAATTTATGATTGTGTGTTTTGGATTATATGCCTGAGGTTGTAACCTCTTGAAATATTTATAATACATTTATTTATTTCCATGAAATAGATAAGCTAATAAAATTGATTTGTTTAATTAAGTTGAACGAGTCAAGTGAGTTAGTGAGTGTATGGCTTAACTATATATGCATCTAAGGTATATTTATCGCTTAACTATTCTTTTTTATTCTATTCACATTCTTTATCTACTTCATTTTGTGAACAAGACACACTATTAGTTTTCTATTTTTAGTTTAATATGTCAAGTCAATTGATTGTTTTATGTTTAAGAGTTTTTTAGTCGATGACATCCCTTCATAGTGGAGAGAAGGACTTCAAAACTCCTTGCAGGAAGGTTGGCGGATGTGACAGACAAACTACTACATTCTTCCTAGACAACCTTTGTCAAAGGCAGACTCATCACAGATAATATTCATCTCGCTCAAGAGCTACTACGCAACTATACAAGGAAGCAGATTTCACCGAGATGCATTATGAAGTGGATCTTCAAAAGGCCTTTGACTCAGTACACTGGGGATTCCTTTAGGATGTGCTTTCAGAGTTACGGTTCCCAGTCATTTTCATCGCATGAATGAGAGAGTGCATTATGACAACGACATTCTCTATAGTGATAAATAACATCATGCATGACTTTTTCAGAGGGGACAGAGGACTCCGCTAGGGCAACCCCCTCTCCCCATACCTATTTGGCCTTTGCATGGAGTATCTCTCCCGTTCTCTTACACGACGTATTATTATGTTAGATTTCTATTTCCATCTCAAATGCGAGAAGTTGAGGATATCATATTTGATATATGCAGATGACCTTCTACTACTGTCCCGTGGATATGTGACTTCTGTTACACAGCTAGCTGATTGCTTATCACAATTTGCACAGATGGTCGGCCTCACAGGCAACCTAGCTAAGTCCAACATCTACATGGCAGGGATAGATGCTACCACACGGGAACGACTCTTGGCTATTATGGGATTTCAGGTAGGGAAAATGTCTTTCACATACTTAGGAATTCTCATAGCCTCTTAGAAGCTGAAGATCTCAGATTATACCACACTTTTGGACGCTCTCACTAGGAGAGTTAACTCATGGTCGAAAAACATGCTTTCTTATGCTGGAAAGGCTCAGCTGATATCATCTGTTCTTTAGGACATAGAGTACTACTGGATGTCCATATTGCCACTTCCATATGGAATTCTAGAGCGCATATATAACATCTGCAAATCATTCATGTGGACTACTAAGAGTCCCTCATTACATGGTCAGAGTTATGCCGGCCCAAACGAAAAGGTGGTCTTTGCTTGAGGGACTTAAAATCATGGAACCTCGCTCTACTAGATAAGGTTCTATGGCGGATACAGGACAAGAAAGATACACTATGGATACGTTGGGTGCACGACACATACTTGCAGCATGCATTACAGGTTAGACACACGGACTCCCCGCTCATCAAGAAGTTGTTGCATATCAGAGATAGCATCCTGACATCTACAAGTAGTCCAGAGGCTGCGAGTCAGACACTCACCACTTAGTTTACTCAGAGGAAGGGGGTGTCCAACGGGCTTATGACCACTTTAGATATGCGAGGCCCAGGAAGCCATGGGTCAAGACAGTCTGGTAGAGGTATCTTCAGTGAGCCATGCTTTTACCGTCTGGATACTAGCACATGAACATCTCTCTGCACGAGCCCGACAGGAATACCTAGAGGACAGGCGGTGCACTTTCTTCAAGTAGGAGAAGGAGACATTAGACCACGTATTTTTTAGATATACTCCTATTTGCCAGCTATGGGGGAGGATCCGAGCATTGCTGAACATGAGGTCGGAGATGGACACTTATAGGCGTATGCTGAGGATCTTCAGACTATAGTATCGTGGTCGCTCCACCATGACCAGGGCACGTCACCTTGCCATGTCAGCACTAGTGCACCATGTTTGGAGGGCGAGGAATAACAGTATGTTTGAGGGACTTAGATTGGATACAGATCGAGTCCTCAGGAAGGTTCAGACCCACTTCTACAATTCACTAGAGGTTTTCTCATATCAGCTACTCAAGCAGGGATGACACTTGGAGGGCATGCAAGTTTTTGATTACTGCCCCATTTTGCATTAGTTGTGTCATCCACACTTGCATGTATTTACTACGCATACCACGCATATAGCTTGGGTAGGATAGTGAGGGTGTGCATACTAGGCATTTTAGGTAATGTCATGAGCGTGAGCTACATTTTGATGTCTTCGCCACATATTTTAGAGTTGATAGGGAGCATGTATATAGATAGGCCTATGAGAGACCCCTATATGACATATACATGTAGTTGTAATATAAGTGCCCATTCTGAGCAATTTTTGTTACTCCGCCCAGGGGTCTGGAGGATATACACTCATAGTTACATATTCTATAGAACTGTGACCTATCTGGCATTGATATACTATCAGACCAAGTAACGTCATAGTAAAAAAAAAATATATACTTGTACCTGATCTGGAGCTTTCGGAGATACGTCGTCATATGGATCTTACTTGTCTAGGAGCCTTGAGACCGATAGAGCTACATGGAGTTGACATGAGGAGCACTACCCTCAATGGACGCTGAGAACCTTGATGTCGATAGAGTTGTATGGAGTTGACATGAGGAGCACTACCCTCGACGGACGCTGGGAGACACAGAGCCACATTGAGATATGCATCCACTACTATGCTTGAGATACATATTGAGTGGGTGAGCGAGATGAATGATCATGTGTGGGAGTGAGGGATGAGAGGACTTACATGTGAGCATGTACATCTTATGTGAGAGGGAGAGATGAGGGGATTATCATGAGAGCACACCACTTGGGCATGTGAGCATGTACATCTTAAGGGAGGGGGTGAGGATATAGGTGAATAGATCTACCTTAATGATCTATCTAGTTCGCAGCAAACGGCTCGCGATAAAGACATATCAAATCCATTTATAGCTGAGGCTTTGCTCAAAAGCATATGAGAGTGAATAGGTTCATTAGAATGACCTATCTAGTCCGCTAATAAATGGCTCGCGGTAAAGATATAGCAAATCCGTTGATAGCTGGTCACTTGCTAAAAGTGTGTGAGGGTCGGTGATGATAGCGACGGACCACATTGAGGATACAAGCAACTGCTTCAGATGAGCCGACCAGAGCAGCAGTGAGGAGAGCACCCACAGACACTGATAGAGTCTAGGTGGCATGCAGCATGATGTCATGGCATTCGACTTGAAGCCGTGACATCTCACCACCTTTGGATGGATGATATAACACTAAGACTGTTAGACACTGATGACATGAATGCCACTACTAGGCACGGATGACATGGATGTGAGGTAGCATAGAGCCGCCTATGATGGAGACCCAGAGGCCGATTGATGCTTGATCATCTACAGCTTGGGTGGGAAATACGTAATTGACCGGGGTGGGGTCTAGTGGATGAGAAATTTTGTTGTACGCATGAGTTGGTAGGCATGAGAGTGATGGTATCCATTGTGAGCACGTGTACACCATGTCCCAGATTCCCTCACAAATCTGACATTTCGTCAGACATGACATGTGTAGGAATCTTTGACTTTTTTGTATGTTGGTGTTTTTCCTTTGATGATGTATATTTGTCTTTCATCCAAAAAAAAAAAAGAGGACTTCAATTTCAAGGAGCTCTCTCTTGTTTATCTTAATCGAAGAAAAATTTGTTTCCCTTCTCACAAATAGGGGTGTCTATTTGGTTCAAATTATGCTAAATCAAATTTAACTAAAATTGATTTTTCTCCCTATCTTTTAGGTACCAAAACCAGTCGAATAAAATTAAAATTAAACCTTTTTGTTATTTTGGTTTAGTTCAGTTTAAACAAAATAAGCATAATATTTTTTGATAAAATATTTTATATAATATTAACACTATCTTATTCACAATTACAATCATACATATGAATATATAACTGATATATCCAGGAAAAACTTATTTGGGTAAAGCACCTCCTTTACTGCCCTAAGCGATGATCTCCCTCAATGGGGCCCGCCCAAGCCTATTTCTCCACATCTTCATTTAGACATGACGCCCGTCAAGGCAACTGCTCGAGCCATCTCTCTCTGTGGACATGACGCTCGTCAAGGACACTGCTTAGGTCAGCTCTCTGTGCAACCATGACGCCCGCCATAGGAAGTTGCTCGGTCAACTCCCCGTTCCTCTTGCCCGCTGCAACTCCCACGTATCAAGAGATTCTTATCAATCTAGTCCTTTTTCGACCTCAACCTCCGACACTTCCTAATAGGCGTAGTATCAATCCTAGCGAGGCAACCTACGCCTAAGCTGACACTTAGCTAATGACCTGACCTTGACAAATGTATGACCCAATTGTTGTTGCCCCTAGCTCCCTATCTCATTCCACACGGCCAACAGGCTCATGGCGCTTCCCTCATGCGATCGTCTACGTGGCTCACATAGTAACCTACAGGTCTCGTGTGACAGTCCATGTGAAGATGTCTTTCTATTAGTTATATAAGGTCTGACCACAGTAAGTGAAGGTATGATTTTCTTTTCGTGTGCGGAGGACACACTTCTTAATTGAGCTCTTTGTTTCTTATTCTTCTTCTTTCTCATGTATCTACGAGTACTCATCTTCCAACCCAATGTTGATTTGACCGTTGGAGGGGTCATGCCGGCCATGCTGACATCCGCTTACTCATGTTGATCACCAAGACTTTGATGTTTAACCACCCCAAAGATGAATATAACCACAACTCTGAAAGAAAGGAGAGAGGAGGACATGATGCTCCACATCTTCGTGCGGACATGATGCTCGTCTCGGGAACTACTCGGGCCATCTCTCTCTGTGGACATGACGCTCGTCATGGGCACTGCCCGGGACAGCTCTCTATGCAGCCATGACGCTCACCACATGAAGTTGCTCAGGTAAGCTCCCCGTTCTTCTCTCCCACTACAACTCCCACGCACCAAGATATTCTAGTCGAGCTAGTCCCTTTTCAACCTCAACCTCCGACACTTCCTAACAGGCGCAGTATCAACCCTAGCGAGGCAGTCTATGCCTACGGTGACACCTAGCTAATGACTTGACCATGACAAAGGTACAATCCAATTATTGTTGCCCCTAGCACCCTATCTCATTTCGCGTGGCCAACCAGCTCACGACGCTTCGCTCGTGAAGTTGTCTGCTCGCGTAGTAGCCTGCAGATCCCGCGTGGCAGTCCACGTGAAGATTCCTTTCTGTCGGCTACATAAGGTCTGACCACAATAAGTGAAGGTATGATTTTCTTCTCACATGCGGATAAAGCCATTGTTGGGCCCATCGGGTTAGCCTGCCCACCAAACAATTTAAGCGGGTTGGGTTGAAATTTTATCAACTCATTTTAAGACGGGTTCAGATGGGCCGACCCGCCTAAGTTCGCGACCCACGTGGGTCAGCTCGTGGCGGGCTTGGGTTGGCCCGAGGGTTGAGAATTTTTTCTTTTTCAAAATTTAAAATTAAAATGGAAAACTTAATTGGCTTGTGGGTTTGGCCGGCCTAAACCTCAACTCAAACTAAAAAAATTCAATTTTTTTATATTTTTTGAGAGACTCTTGGATTTGACCTATCTAAATTGCAACCCAAACTTAAATTTTTTAATATTTTTTATATTTTTTATATTTTTTATATTTTTTATTTTTTGACAGGCTCGTGGGTTGACCCTCCTAATCTGCAACCCGCCTTGAGTTGGGTTGGGGATTTCTCAGCCGACCAAGATAGTGGGTCGGCCAGCCCCGCCCCACCATATGATGGATTCTGGACGGCCGACCCGCCTAGCCACGAGTTGGCCCGTTTGACAGTATATGGAGGACACATTTTTCTATTGAGCTATTTGTTTCTTATTCTTCTTCTTTCTCACGTATCTACGAGCACTCAACTTCCAATCCAACGTTGATTTGATCGTCGAAGGAGTCATGCCGGACATACTGACATCCGCTTACTCATGTCGATCACCAAGACTTTAACGTTCGACCACCCCAAAGATAAATAACTCCGAACGAAAGGAGAGAGGAGGGGCCGAGTATGCTGAGGAGGACACCATCAATAACTATTAGAATATTCAATATTGTTTCATATTATAAGCTATATAGAATTACCTAATCTTTAAGCAAGCAACTTAGCAAAATTTAACTAATTAAATAACAAGAGAAGCACTAAGAAATGATTATTTTGCATAGTTGGGAGTAGTTGATGAGCAGTCGTGATTTGTAGACTTAAGTTGGAGCAAGCAAATAAGCACTGGGCAGGTACATATAGTTTATAAATATCAAGTGGAGTGTGTGCACACATAGTTTACAAATGACAAGCAAACAGACGAGCACAAAAAGTGAGCATAAGCTGGCACCATTCGCAAACATTGGGTGGAGCATGCACAAACATCATTCATAGAGAATGAGCATATCCAAGCAAACAAGCGAGTAGAGCATGAGAAACTGTTATGCTCAGACAAGGAGCGAAGTTTGCTAGATTTGGTCAACCAATTACTCTATCCTCTTTGACAAATCCAATATTGACATGTTGGATTGCCTCTTAGTGTGACCTATTCATCCAACCCAACCCTTCAACTCGGACACCCTATTTGACTTTGCTTGCCTAACTTGATTGACCAACATTTGGTTCAATTACTCTGTCCAATTGACCCAACTTGATCTGTCTGATTAAACTATATCAAATGGCATCTAGGTTGAACCAACTCATTGACATGTTTGCTAGGTACGTGGCTAGGGCTATTCAATCCACTTGGCTTGTCTAATTTGCCTAATCGTTCCCTTTGACAAGCAACCTGTTTAACTTACTCATTTTGACCTGTTTACTATCCTAAATTCATGTGACTCACATGGCTCGACTTGCCCAACTATCCCACTTGATTAGATCTTGCCTGGCTTGGTAAGAAATATGACAAAATAGACAACTACTCATCTTTCAATTGCCATGTCATGTCATGAGCATGAGTTTCTTCTTCCATATCCTGTCAATATTTCACTGAATTTCTTTTCTCCTCTACTTCACATGGTCGACGTGCAAATTCTTGGAGTCCCATGTTTATAAATTAACTGATACATTATTTTTAATAGACGATCAATTTAAGAATATTAGATTGATGAATCATTTATTATGAATGTTTTTTGATTTATTTCAATGATGGATAAAAAATTTTTATGAGATTAAATTGATCAACTCAAAATTAATTAATATAAGTTGGATAACTAATGATAATAAAAAAAACAAAGAAAAAGAATGAAAAACAAAAAGGTGCAAGCATACAATTGGCAAGACCTTTTATCTTTTGGCTCACAAAACCTGAAACCAGCAGTTTTTTTCCCCTGTTTAGCCAAAGCAGTCGCTGATCAACCCCGCTGTATGCAATCATCTGAACGAGCTGTTTTACATGGTCAAATGATGCATCTCGTTGAGAAAGCAATGGTTCACTGAATAGGAACAATAAACACAGAGCTGGAATAAGCGAAGCGGTCAAGTTTGTTTCCTGCTGTCTCATACGAAGAGATTTGCAGGAGAGAAACTCTGCGAGCATCGCTGTCCGATTAAGAAGAGCAAGAGCCAAGAGCTGATTTATTCAAACAGGAAGCAGAGGCAAAGTCAATTCATGTCTGTGCGATTCAACGTTTTAGAATTTTGGAGCGGCCGGGGATCACACGGGAAAAAGCCAGCAAGTCGACAGATTATTCTTTGATTGCATGATTGATGCAAACAAACAAACAAACAAACAACCAAACAATCAACAGTAGTAGTAGCTAGCGATCCAACCCGGCCGGGAGAATCAGTCGTACGATTTCATTTATTTCATTCCACGTATTAGATGGAATTTAGGACAGCAGAGCCGCGGATGGAGCCACCACAGGCCGCAACACGTCCCTCGCTACCTCCTTGAGCTGTCTCTTCAAAACAATCCAAACAGATCCACTTCCTAAATTCCTCAAATCGATCTCATTGAGCTGTCTCTTTAAAATGCAGCTGTCGCAAGCTTTCTGCAAAGGGACACCTAATCATGCATGGATCGCATGCATCAGCTCTGTGTTGCGTGGCCTCTTTTTATCTTCCTCTTTCTCATGATGCTCGTTTCCTGTTCCTCCCTCGAACTAAACAACAGCTAACATCCGGTCCCACCTTAATTGCATGCATCTATCTACTCAATACTGCCAGGGAATCCACTCACTTCCTCACTCTTATTCATGCTCTTTGATTAAAGTAAAGTGAGTGCAATGTTTCAGTGTCACTAAGCTGGACGAGATTCTCAGGGAAAGATCATTAATCTCAGTGGCAACGGCATTGCTTGCTCTGTTATTGGGGTTGATAACATATGTATCCAACAGGGGATTTTTTTAAAAAAAATAAAAGAATTGAAGTGTAATTAAGATAAAATAAATTTTCTTTTAATAGGTGGAATGGATTAGTATCATTAAAGTAAATTGAAATAAAAAATGAAATCATAAAAGAGTAATCTTTTACTTTTGAAAAAGGTTAAATTACAAAAGATATTTGTCCTAGCATTGTAATTTTGTATATGAAAATATCAAGTTATCAAATAAAATATTTTATACTCGTTAAAAATTAATTTTAAAAGTTATTAAAATAATTATATACGTAGGTATTCATTATATATGTCAACCCGTGAGAGAGGATTGATACCGTCATGTTCTTAGAAAAGATGTCATAAATATCAAAGATTCAAAAATCAAAATAAATAGATAAAAATGTGCCATGTTTAGCATGAGTAAACTAGTTGCAACCTTGAGTGATGCGTTCTTTAAGTGCTTGAGGGCACGCAATGACTAATGTATTTTATTTCAGATGTGTAAGAGCATCTCTAGAAATTGTTGCAGGAGTTTTTTATGACCTACAATGTCACATCAAAAAAATAAAAAATTTGACTCATCTCTCACTATCAAAAAAAAAAAAAAATCTCTCAACAACACTTCTTTATAGATCTCTTTTTTTTAGAATTTATTGATTTTAATGTTTTTTTTCAAAAAAAACGTTTTCAAATTATAAAATAATTTTATTTTTTTAAAAAAAATAAAAAGGAGCGGAGAAGAATCACTCCGTTAATAAAAAGAGCTCTCTCTTACTATGAGAGGATGCTCTTTCTATTTGACACATCATCCATAAAGCTCCAAGGACCTAGCTAATTGTCTTTATTAAGATATGATGATGCAAACCTCTCTTAAAAAAATAAAATGAATATTCTTAATTGTATATTATTGTATTTTTTTATTGCAAGTATTATTGTTTGTCAATTTTACTTATTAAATTCATTTGCACCGGAGAATCTTATACAAGTAAAATTTCAAACATTTGACTCATTTAAGCATTAACTTCAACTAAAGATCATCATCTAAATAACCAACAAGTTGAGTTGTTGACATTGTATAAGTTCCAATGGAGGTAGATATGGATTACATTAAAATTTGGGTTTATTAAAGTGATATTGCATTAAAGTCGTCATAATTCATGAATTGTCAATGTTGGACAATTTACGGCTCTACATCTTATATTTTCTTTAATATTTAATTCTAGTATTTGAGTGTATACATTTTAGCCCATGTCCTAATTTGTTCTTCGAATGCACAATTAAATAATCTTCATACTTAAAAATGATTATGAAGTGCCGTAATTTTTTTTTAAAACTTTAAACACTAAAAATAGCACATCGAGAGCAACATTAAAAATATTCTTAATGAATGGAATTTATGCCATCTCAATTATATTTATGCCAAAAATATATTACAAAAGTCCACTAGGTTTAGCATCAGTCTCAAACAAGAATTGGGAAGCTAAAACTTGGTTAGTATCGAGCTTGCCCAAACTAAGCCCAAATTCAATTTGTCGACATTAACACATATGGAGAAATGACCCTTGCCCTTACTTGTCATCTTAGAAAAAAAAAAAAAGGTGTTAAAATGGCCTAACATGTTGGTCCACTATAACTTCTTTCGCAACTAATAATCTCTCTTAACCTTTTTACAAATTGTTCTTCAATGTGGAAATCTTTCCTTCTACAATAATTTAAAAATAATATATCATGTCATCTTTCCTTGAATCATCCGCCCAAATAGCATTGCCAAAAGTTGTTTCTTAGCAAGTTCTCAGTAAAGAGACATTAATTAAGATCACATCCACCCGTTGACCTTTGTGGCCAAATAATAACTAGATTGGGAGTCAAACTTTAAGCATTGAAATTGTCAAGGCAATTATGGAGCTTCAACTAAAGACTTTGATGGACATTGTTGACCAAATCCACATGTGTGTGGTTCAAATTTCGAACACCTATAGCTTAAAATAAGGCCAACTAAGAATGATCTCTACCCCTACCAACATCTTTATGAATTTTCCTTTTTGTTGTCTAATCTTTATAATTTATCTTGATTGAGAAATGTTTGCTCAAGTCAATGCTTGAAAAGTCAAAAGAGAGTGCTTATTTTGACAAGTAGTTAGTTGATAGGATCTATTTGATTGTACTAATTTGTATGATTAGTTTGACAAATGTATTTGCTAAATATAATTTATTTTTTCTTCAAATTCTCAAACTTGTTTAAATCAATTTTATGTAAATATATTAGAAAAGTTACATACGAATCTCTTAGATAAATATTATAAAAAGTTATGTTGGATGATGAGTTGGAAGCCTTTTACATAATATTTAATATTATGATCATGAATGCTTATGACAATATCACAATCAAAATCATACAAGCTCATAAAAAATATATAATTGGAATATAGAGTAATCTTTCACTAATGGATCATTCGAGTAATGGACCAATTATTCTTCATGTCAACTTATACATGAGAGCTATAAATGTGCCTATAAAATAAGAAAAAACTTGTCGGTACTTTTCTTCAGTTCTTTCCCTCATCGATCCCTCTAAATCTAAAAGATTTAGGGTTTATATTTTGAGATGTATAAAAGGGAAAGAGAAAGGCTCACAAAATTACATATCAGAGGTAGAGAAAGAGACTGCCAAGATAAACAGATACAGTAGTAAAAGATAGCCAATCTAATATAATCCATCACAGTTAATGATTAACCCACTCAAAGGATCCTACAAGTTTGGAAGGATCTCACTTGGCAAAGGTCTTTGATTGGTTCTTCAATTTAAGAAGAATGCACAGCTTACATATTTATGAAATAACCAGCATCTGAAAGGCATTATTTGACCATGGCACTTGTCGGTAGAAAGTTTCTGAAACTGTCACAATGTAGTATCGAAGCTAACTGAACAACCAGAAAGAAGTGCCTGCGATACTGACTAAATCACCAATGTGATTGAATTACGATAACTAAATTAGCACCTAGAAGAATAGTGCAAGTAGATCTTCCATAATTATACAGCATGCCATATTAGCTCCTCTATAGTGAAGATTTAGATCTTGCTTCAATATGTATATGAATTGTATCCTTCCAAACATCATTGCAGCAACAGATGCAAGGTCAATCTGACTCACAGGATCTACTTCCTCTATGTCCCCAGTGAATGATGATGAGCCATCACAGTAAAGAATTAAGCTCGACTCTGTTCCAGTTGTAGAAATCTGAATGATGCAAGTACACAGAGAAGATGTTATGTTATGCATATTGGCAAGTAACAAGGTGAAGTTTTATGCACATTGACAAGTATGCGCATGCACAAATCAAAGGGTGTCGAAGTTATTTTTAGTGAAACTCCTCCTATACTTAAGTCACTTGAGGTAGTGGAAGCGAAAAAATAGTAGAAATTGAGAGAAGAAGAAATTCTGACCTTGTAAATGATGGACACACTTTAGTATTTATAGATGTCAAAAGAAAAATAGCTAAAGAGTAGTTTAATAGAAAAAGAACCAAAAAATTTAAAGTATTTTAACCAAAATAAAAAAGCAAAAAACAAAAGGTGTTTTAACTGAAAAAAGTAATGCGAACCGAAAAGCCAAAAAAAAGAGTATGTTAAAATTTATTCAAAATCAAATGGATTGGATGGATTAATGATCCCGCTGGTTCATTCTTGTCGTCAGATTAGCTTAAAATTTAGTTCAATTGAATTTGTCCTTTAGTTTAACTCTTCATTAACAGTTTGAAAATGATTATCAAATTTGATACGTAGTTGTTGCGATCATGGAGTTCATGCCCTTGATGGCTCAGTATCTTGGAACGAGTGGTGGAACTTTGAAAGAACTCAGAGGACTCCATGACATTGAGAATTGAGTAGTAGACTCGTAAGCTTGGAGCGAGCTTGGGAACTTGATGCATTCGATGGCTTGACAGTGTTAAATTAGGTGGATTGATCGCATATAGCTTTGATCAGATCATGCAAAGTGAACTCAATAAACTTGATTGTATTTGATGGCTCGGTGACCTAAATTGAGGATGTTGAGACCTAGAGGCATAATAAATACAAGAGCAAATGCAATCTTAGGGCTTTTATTTTGTGCAACATCATTGTAAATGTGTTGGAATTATTTCTTCCTTAATTATTTTGCATGCCACACCACTATCTTGGAAATCAATAACCTTGGAATTTCACTGTACTTAAAGACAACCACAACTCTTGGAATGATATCTCTATTGGAAAAATGAATTGGTTGATGGATATTAATTTTTCCATTTTTTCACGAAGAGTCACAATCCTTCTTAAATATACTTCATCCCTATAAATAGAGAGACTTGTAAAGTAGTGAGAGCTGTTGTTTCATCTTTATTTCCTCTTAACAATAGATAGAGATTGAGAGAGAGATATTGCATTTCTTTTTGAGATAGAGCGAGAGTTGCACTTCCACTACACTTGGTGAGAATTGTGAGAGATCCTTTAGTTAGTTAGTATTAACCCTAAGAGTCAATTATGAGATGATTGACAAGAGAACTTTTGTATCATATTTTATTAATAAAAAATAAAATTTATAGTTATTATATTTACTTCAGATCAGTGTCAAATGAATAAGTATAATAATGTCCTAGGATAGTAGGTTCTGGTCCACAGTATATCAATTGGTTGAATTGATAGTGGGAGGTTGTAGATATATATAAAACACTACTCTTAATTATTCGTAGTCAAGCATTAATATACAAGGGCAATATAAATGTATTGAGACTAACATGTAGGTCAGTTGATGACTTAATCTCACAAGTCATGGATATAAGATATCAAGTTGACACATGAGTATATATTAGAGAATATGTACTGAATTGACCCGCCATGAGAATGTTTCATGGATCGTTATATGAGTGTCATAAACATTCTCATAGTGACTATTAGTATAAATAGTCTTTAGACCTGAAGTCACTACGGTTCCCTACATAAGGAGTTGTGTATTTTAGTATCGACAAACGTCACCTGTAACAAGGTGAACTATAAAGTCGATCACTGGATATGCAATAAGTTATGGGGAGGAATGTGAGTGATGTAGATGAGATCTATCCCTTCTATATGATGGAAGTGATATCTGTGGGGCCCTTGATTAAGTAGGACACAAGAATGCATGACCATGTTCAAATAAGTCAATATAAGATATTGAGCTCATTTGATTGAGTGAGTCTACTTAGAGATCAAGAAATATAAAGATTGATAAGAGGATAACACGGTTTATGCCTTATGGATCAATCTAGAATTGAGGATAGAAGGACCAAGTTATATAAGATAATAAACACAAAAAAGATTAGGACGGATCTCGACATTCTTGTCACTTGGGTAGCAATGATGCATTGCTAAATATGACACATTGCTTATGTATCTAAATGATTTTAGAGACATTGCCAACGTTACGAGAACCTATTAGGTCACACACATAGAGAATATGTTGATTTGGAGATAAGTTTATTTTAGTTTGACTAAAATACAATGGACTTTAAGATGAGTGAGTTAATTCAAATAAGTCCAGATTAGATTGGATGAGTGAGTTAGACTCATTGGATCATTGAAATAATTTAGATTAGACTCATTAGATTAGACTCAACCACTAAAGATGATTAATGTCTATTAATAGAGATTAATGGAACATTAATGAAAAGGAGACCAAAAGGCAAAACTTTTGGTATTCATTAGATGAATACAAAAAACAAACCATAGGTAATGAAATTTTTGTGAGATTGCTCTTCAAGTGGTCTTCCTCTTCTTCTCTTAGCCGAACCAACCTTGTGTGGTTGCTAGAACAACGAAGGTTCTTCTCCGAAGACTGAGTTTGTGCGATGAATGAAAGACATGTTCGTGTGGATATCGAAGAGGCGCGACCACTCTGATCATGTTGAGATCTGCCAAAGCAAAGTTGCCGCCGAGATTGTGTTGTTCACGCAACAAAGGTAACAACTGGATCAAACGAAGTATACTGTATTCGCTTGGATCTCTGGAGGGATTGAACTTTCCTCTGCGTTTATTTATTGTTTTTCTCAAAAGATCCCTACAATAATTGTATCTGAGATAGACTTTATCTTGCAAAATCATACTTGAGAACTTGTGGATCTTTCTCCGGGAAGTAAATCACTAGGTTGCAAGTAGATCTTCAAGAAGAAAATGAAATTAAATGACATAATTGATAAGTACAAGACCATATTGGAAACTCAATAATGAGAAGCCCTTGATTACTTTGATACATATTCTCCTGTGTCGAGAATAACTTTCATTAGAGTTTTGTTAGTTTTCGTCACTCTATGGAATCTGTAAATACATCATATGGATGTGAGAATAACCTTTCTAAATGGAGATTTATAAGAAAAAATCTATATGGAACAACCTGAAGGGTTTTTTGTACTAGGACAGAAAAACAAGTTTTGTATATTGGTAAAATCGTTATATAGCTTGAAACAAACACCAAAGTAATGACTTGAGAAATTTAATAATGTCATGAACGAAAGTGGATTCAAAATCAATGAATGTGATAAATGTGTCTACATGATAGCTATAGAGAATGATTATATCACCTTGTGCCTATATGTAGATGACATACTTATCATTGAGAGTAATGATAAGATAATCAAATCCACTAAAGACATGTTGAATTCAAGATTTGACATGAAAGACATGAACTTAGCTGATGTGATTCTAGGAATCAAAATTCTTAGAACATCAGAAGGACTTGTTCCTTAGTCAGTCCCATTAAATGGACAAGATTCTTAAGAAATTCACCAAAGGTAATATTGCAAAGCACGAACACCGATAGATACGAGTCAACATCTATCAATGAATTAAGGAGAAAGTATTTTTTAGATAGAATACT
>JBBUKS010000060.1:5007440-5022814 GCA_038050645.1 Hedychium gardnerianum
AAATTTTATTAGAGATAAATATCTTAGAGGTCAAAATACGTATAAGTTGTATTTTGAATTAAGAGAAATAATTAAGATATGTATAAAAATATGTATAAATTTATTAGGGATAAGTATTTTAGAGATCAAAATATGTAAAAAAATATTCTAAGTAATAATTAAGAGGAGTGTAATTTAAATTTTATTAGGGATAAGTATTTTAGAGGTCAAAATATGTATAAAAATATTCTGAGAAATAATTAAGAGGAGTGTTGAACTAAGGGTAATACAATAAATATAAAACTAGGTTATACACTAAAACTTCCAAACAAACAAGTTTTTGTTGCATTACCTAGAGTTGAACCAAACAACATTAGGTTATGTTTTATTCCCGATAACCTTGGTTATGTGATTACCTGGTAATCACATAACCAAGGTTATATATGATAACTTGAACCAAATGCACCCTAAGAGGTATGCCACCCACTAAAGTAACACACAGGAGGAATAGCTATGCTGATGACTAGCACTACTTTTCAAAGCATCGAATTAGATGAAAGTCAAAAGCATTTCTACACGCGGACAGTATTGTGGTAACTGGTCAGTGAATGACTTATTTTCAAGCTTGATGGGATAGCATCTCGGAGAGAGACTTCAAGCACAAACGATAATAAAATTACATTTTGACCCCAATAGTCACATATTATAAACAATGAAGGTGCATTTTGCAGACAAAGGCTAAGGAGCATTTTGACAATAATGAAATTCGAGGCAGTTTGCAGAAGAGGTAAAACCAAATGTTTTGGAAGCTAAAACTGAAGGGTGAATCGTTTGCCCTACTGATTCGGTTTTCCAGTTCAACTGAATGTTTTCTATTAATTGAACTGGACAAATTTTGTTTTCCATTCCTGGTTGAACTGATTTAACTGGTCAGTCTGAGTTTCTTAATAAAAATACAGGCAAATGAAATACTCTCACTAGTTAGAGTTCCTTTGCTTAACACGCTTCTTTGGGAAAAAGGGTGGAAAATCACACAGCAACATACCTGTAGAACATTCATTAGCTTAAATCATAATTTGTATGACATTTATCACCAGCATATATCTTTATTCCTTTCAGATACCCAACTTGATTAAAGTTTCCCTCGTAATTACCCTGACAATTTGAGTACACTTCCTGCCCATTTTTATCCTAATATTCATGTTGGTCACATGTCCTATTCGTCTTTCATCTCTCACTGTGTGCTGCACTACTACTTACCTCTATTTATAGTATCTTTCCTGAGTGGAAAAAAAAGGAAAGAATCCAAAACTAGAATTGTTTAATCTACAAAATCTACTCCAGACCCCAACATCCTTACCCTACATGAAACCAACTTTAGCCTAAATATTGGTTTGTTACTAAAAGCAACAAAAATATATGTAAGCCACACTTCAGTAGTATTCCCATTTTCTTAATAGATGCATAAAACAAAGATACCACGACAACGGCAATCACATCAAGTCTAGGGAAGATACATGGTGGGATAGCTCCCACACAATGCAGGGTGAAAAGTAAAGGTAAAGAAATTTTCTCAATTAACTCCAAAACATTGTCAGCATTGACAACTGCTGTACATCTACTGTTCCACAAAGAAAGTTCAAGATAATTATGAAGTGAAGATGTGCATAAAAGATTTTCTTGATGAAAACAGAATTCACTCTGAAAATCAAAGACTAATTACACTACTGCATAAAAGAGTTTTAAGTGATGATATTGCCCCAAACCTCATCAATCGTCTGACTTTTCCGATTACGATGAAGATACACATTGGATTTGACATGTGCCCAAGGAGCTGGCTGGTTAGCTGAAAATGACGGAAAGAATATGGATCAAAAGGATAACTGTTAAAATGCTCAAGTACATGTTAGTTATATGACTGATATATTTGCTTTATCAAATAGCTCATGATTCTACCAACCTAATTTTGACTTTACAGGTAAAACAAAATTTATTTTAGGAGCATCTTCATCGCAGGAAGCATCAGTAATCTCCAATTCAGCATTTATCTCTGAATTTGTCTTCTCTTGTGGTATAGAACAATCAGCAAATGCCTTGTCTGTGTTATCCTTGCAAGTCCTGGAAATATTATAACACATGTAAGTCTAGTGCATAGCTAAAGGGATCTGTAAGACATATCAGTTCCAAAGCAATCAAACATGCCATTACATCACCAAAAATCCTTTAAAATGCATATCTCACCAAAAAGCAGTCATCTAGAGAACACATATGAGAGTTATCGACTCAAATACATGAAAGAATCTAGTGAATTGCTAAAAAGTTAGAAAACTAAAACAATTTTTCAGCAAACAAATTATTCTGTTTGTTATGGACAGTGATGTTTTGCTCTTGGCATGTGAACTGGAGCCTCTGCAAGAAGCTAAAGTTACTTCCTCTTAAGCTCAAGCATGTACAAAATTACTGAAGGTATGAAGTATCTGGGATTAGGTGGGTAGTAAAAAGCTGAGCAACATTAACCAATTGCAGTTAGCAAAAACTACAAAAGGTAAAAGAAAAAAAAAATATGTTGTTACAGTGTAACATTACTTGTGACCCTATTTTTGCATTGTAGTCTAGAAATTTTGAACGTTTACATTTCAGTCCTTCAGAAATATATTGTTACTGCAGCAACAATAACTGTAAAAAAAAACAAAGGAAACAAACAAATCTACATCAGATGGGAAAACAAGGGTTGTTTGAAAAAGGATATCATCTCATCAATTAGAGCTGGCATAAATATACAACTTTAACATCGACAAAGCTTGCATCATCTAAGTATTATCGCGTTCTCTCTTTGAAAATTCCTTTTCATATTTAATTAGTTTTCCTCAAAATTTGTGTATATCATCAAATATTATTAATATAAAAAGCATACAAAAACTTATCGTATTGTTCTCTATTACAAAAATACAATCACTGACATTGTTTTACTTGTAGTTAATTTGTTTATTATTATATTTTTTTGCACTATGTTTATTGCATTGCTTCATTTTATATTTATCATTATTTGTCAATATTTAGATCAGCACAATGGAATCAAATATCATAACAACCACCAAACATATGCGCCATGTAGATTTCTAGAGTGAGAGATATTAGACGCATTATACTCATGCAAGCGAAATGAAAACTAGAACAAAGATACCTCCAAATTCATACAAATTAATAGAGAAAAGTGGAATAGAGAAGAAAATGAAATACAATGCCTGAAATGCATGTCGTCATAATTTGCAGAGTATGTGATCATTTCAATTATTGAAATCACCAAAGTATTCTTGTTAGGTTTAAGATGGATTAATCAGAGCAGAAAGAAGGTGAGATAGGATGAGCAAGTCATCTTCTTCTCCAGCAGATTGTTGTTATGCAACACAAGCAAGTGGGAAAAAAGCAATAGGAAAGTCATCTTAATTAAAATTGGAGAGTTTTCCAAGGTCATATGTACGACCTATTTGCTAATTCTATGGGTCATTGATAGAATATTTTAGATATTATTCTACCAAAGTGCATGTGTATCATGGTCATTTCACTATGGTTTTATTCAATTGGTGTGGCTAACCTTTTGTATAAATAAGTCAAGCACAGGAATTTTCCAATAAAAGCTAATGGTGATTCAGTATAGAGGCTGTCATTGTGTTATGATGCCCAGTTTGGTTCAGAATTTTATTATTAAAAAAATCTAAAAAATTTCTCGTTTCTTAGAATTGACTTTTTAAAATAAATATTTAAATTGACTTTTTAACATAATTAAATTCATTAGAGGTGAATGATGTGATATTTTTTTTTTGAATTCTCAATGACTTTATTATAATTTCATTTCTTAGAAAATAGAATCTTAAAGTTGAAAAAAATAAATAAAATAAATATTTAGAATTGACTTTTTTACACATTTAAATTTATTGAGGTGAATGATGTGATAAATATTTTTTATTTTTATTTTAAATGATTTTATTTTAGTTTCCAAAAAAATGAAAACTAAAAATAGAGAGGTTTTAGTTAGCAAACAAAACCTTGACACTTCAAAGATGTAACCACTTCAAAATGCCCTAAAGCACCATGAATTAGTACAATTATATGACAGCCAATCAAAACTCTCTGTGATCAAAAATACAATGTCAAGTAATTTATGTGGTATACTCTGTCATCAAACATAAAATTGACCATAAAAAAGGATGTCTCAAGTTTAGTGTCAATGTATTAAAATAATTTATGTGGGATACTCTCTCACAGAAATCTAACATTTAACATCAAAAAGAACACATCTCAATTTCTGGCACTGCAACCTGAATGCATTAAAGCTTCTATTTTCTCCCAATCAAATGATCAAAATGCATGGAACTCCCACCAGACAATACTCAATAATGCAAATCATTTCAGATTTTTTCCACGTCAAACATTCAGGTTTTAGTACTATATCTGACAAAGAGCAGATTATTGTCCCAGAAATCAAGTCTCACATCAGAAATATTCTAGTAAACATTAAATATGGTGATTAATTCCTAAATGACTAATAAACAATAATAGCCATTTATTTATCCATTCCATAAACCATATAGGATTTAAGCGCAAGTATTTCTAAAGTAGAATAGAGGAAATCATAAAACATTATATAAGATATATTAGTACAAAATTCCAGTAGCAATTCCATACCAGTTACAGTTAGTTTGCTCAATGGTATCTGCAAGTGCAGTTGGTATGCATCGCCATTTCTGGCAATCATCACAAAGCACCCATGCTTGCCTCTTTTGTAGAGATTGACTATCTAATCCAGTGCTACTGTTCTTCAGTTCCAACTCATTACCTGCAGGTACCAAAATGAGTGCAAGAGAACTATGTCAAAAATTACATTGCAACAGTAATCATGTCAATTCTTATCATAAGTACCTCATGTCTAGCAGGCTAAGATTTTAAAAGGAAAGGTGCTAAAATTTATAAGCTGAGGTAGTTTAGGTTTGATAACAAGCAAAAATTTCTCTCTTATCAATTACAATTAACTTACAAGTTAATGTTGGAGACCCTGATGTGCTCCTGCAAACTTCCTGGCCAGCATCTAGTATCTGGTTTTTCTTTGCATTTCTTGTCTTCTCTAATTTCACTACATCATGTTTCTTTTTGTCAAAAGATTTCAGTCTGTGAGGTCTTGAAGAATCAGTTTTAGTTGCTTTCCCTTTAACCAAACTCATTCTGCCACTTTTTGTAACTATCTTTCCTTTAATTTTATCAGACATCAACAATTTTCCTTCTGGCTGAATATTCCTGATAGAATTATCAGGCAATGTCCAGGTTTTGCACTCCGACTCTTGCAAGGGTTCTTCACTGTGGTCCAACTCTGCCTTTCCATGGATACTAGACGCACCAAGAAATGACCTCATGGAAGCTTTCATGTTGACCTCATTTTTAGACTCTAAGGATACAAGATTTTTTCCCCTATAGCCATTGCGTTTCTTCCTAACATATTTTAAAGGCTCTGCAGCTATGTTCTCAGTCTTTAAATTCTGAAATTTATCATTGATCAAAGTATCCTCATATAAGTCATATGCTTTTTGCCTGGTCTTTTCGACTTTTTCTACCAAGACTTTCTTATTTCCAGTTTGATGCTGCATATCCAACGGTAAAACTGACTCATGATCTTCTCCAGCATCCTGGAGCCTCAAAATATCCGTATCAGTGGGAATGGCACTGCCAACTGGATTATAAATATCAGAGTCAGGTGAAGATTCTTGATCGAGCAACTGTTTGTCAACAACCGTGTGAACCAAGGCTTCCAGGCCCATTTCAGATGAAATACCAGGGCACTCTCCAAGCATGTCATCAACAGATGCATCTTGTGTTAGAGTACTTTCAATGTCCTTATCAGCTGGTTGTCCATCTTGTTGAACAAACGATACAACATGAGCAAGCATACCAGCTTCACCATGTATATTGGGTATGCCCACTTCAGTAGTACTACTTGAGTTTGGTAAAGCAATATCACGGCCTTCTAGAGAACAATGTGAATCAGCAGCATTCAGGACATTCAGTTGCCAATTATTTTCATCCTTTAGGTGGACGGAATCAGTTGAAAAGGATAATTGTGTTTGCAGTGATTTAACAATATTACCCCTGTTACCAGTTTGTATTTCCCCTTTAGCTCTTCGGTACTGAGTTCTTTTAAAGGGTTTATTCTGAATGTGATCCAGAACAAAAGTGGATGTTCCATGCCCATCATTTGCTGTGAAAGATGTTATTAAGTTGGAAGCTTCACCCCAGAGAGATTTGCGTGCCATTCTATTGAAGCAGCTTCTTTTCCTTGTGGGTTTAATTTGTATTGAAAATGATGAACTGGCATCAGCTACAGTCTTGCACTTCCTTGCTTTATTCCTTTTTCTAGTTAAGTGATTGGGCTTTGAATCCATCTGTTTATTTCTCAAGGACACAGCACGCTTTGGATTAGTTCGCCTAAAGACAATCGTAGGATCAAGTTTTGAATCAACCATCCCCCCTTCACTCACCTTTCCACAGGATTCTTTTACATTGCTACAGCTAGTAGATGTCATGTTAAAATTACCAATGGCTGTTCTGTCATAATTGGTTCCTGGTGAGGGATCAAAAGAGTGACCCAATGCAGCAGTACATGCAGCGAATGATTGCTGCAAGGATGATCCCTCTCCTGAGAAGCAAGAAGCAACTTCCTCAAGGGAACCTTCACTTAATCCTCTAGCTATGTTTGAAAAGAGATAAACAGCTCCGTCAACAGTCTCCTGAGGTGATACACATTTTCCCTCAACACAAAAAGCATCTTGTCTCAGCTCTCTCAAGGAACTTGAACATAACCCCTGGTCATCTAGTGAATCAAATGGCTCATGTTTTTCATCATTGCCACCATCTAATACAGGTAGTTTATCCTTGGGAAGGCTACATTCAAGTCTGTCAGTATCAAAAAGGAGTGTGTCCTCCACTTTACCAACTACCAAAGAACCAGCACATGTAGCATCCATGTTATCAGAAAGAGCAATGCAAGGTTCCACTTGCTGAGGCGTTAATCCATCAACGCTGATTGAGGAGCAATCAATTGTTAGTCCAGAATAACCCAGAGGAGGTTTTCCACCTCTCTTGCAACCTTTCTCATTGTGGGACTGAGCAATTGAATCTTCAACTTTTAAGGTACCTGCTGCTGCAGAAGTTTCAGAAACATCTGTAGATTTTAGTGATGATGACAGACTTGGAATTCTATGATGCTTTTCTTCATCAATAATCTTTGCACCCTTTAACAACTGTTTGTCCTCTAAGTCAAGGTAATCCTTCATTTTGACAGACCGAACAGATCTTTCGTATGATTCTGTGTTCTCCTTCCTGTTATCAGCACTGGAATGAATACCTCTGCCACCACAATCAAACCAAATTGTGCTCAAAGACTCTCTAGGTAGCACGTCTGTAGTTGTATCTGGTGTTATAACACACAGACCTTGGTCCACAACAAGGTCATTTTTTTCAAAAGATGGAAAATGGTTCTCACAACTTTCATTAGTCTCCTTCATATCCTCAACACATAATCCAGCTCTATTCATAGATTCGATAGAATTACCCTTCCAGTTATCCGATTTGAAGTAAGCTGAATCTTTTGCCACGACCATTTTTTGGTTTTCAGCTGAGAATCCCTGTTTTATAATAAGTTTATTTTTTACTTCCTCAACTCCAATAAAACAGCCAGATTTTTCATTTACATCCTTTATCTCCTTGATGAATACTTCATGCTTGTTTCCAGAATTGAAAATAGAGATGTCTTCTAGATGGGAATATTCATTCACATTATTGAACGCGCTCTCAGCTGCACCAGTATTGTTATCCGCCAGCACGGAAAACTCTTCAAAGCTTGGTAATTCCTCCTCGTTTTTCATATACACAAACTCATCATTGTTCCCCTCCAGTATTTCATCTCCAAATGCTCCCGGCGATCCGAACAAAATATCTCGATCGCCAAAGGAATCCCTCATTCCTAAGACAACCTAAATCATACCCAAATTGCTCAACAAATGATCCAGCTACCTGAAATAGAAGAGAGTAAAAAAAACAAAAAAAAACGATCAATTGAATGCCTAAAATAACAGTTTTTATCCCGTTACCGAACCCAAAAAAATCAAGAGCGTAGAAAGAGAGGAACACAGCCGAAGAAAGCCTTCAAATATAGGACCAAAGAAAACCTACATTGAAAACCCTTGAAAATGTCGAACCGAAAATCCGCCGGAACAAAATCCCCCAAAGGGGAAGCGATAACCCTAATCGCAATCACAGAAACAGCCAATCCAGAGACGAAAACACGCTTTAGTCAAAACAATCCAACGACATCGTCCCAAAACCAAACCAATAACAAAAATTCAGAAAAAAAAAAACATTACACGCGGAACGCCGAATACCTGACGATCCTAGGGACGATAAAAGAAGGAGACTCAGCCAGAGATCGCCTCCTCGTCGGCGTTCATCCAACCTCTCTCTCTCTCTCTCTCTCTCCCTTCTTCTCGGTTGGTGTTACGGATTTAATAATAATCAAAAAACGAAAAATAAATAGGACGGCGGCGCTTTATAGAAATTGTTTTTCTTGCCTTCTACGATTTCGGAGGGGGCAGATACTTCTTCGACTCGCTCACCTATCCACCCGTACTTATCCTGCGAGTGCTCCCACATCGTGGCCCAACCAGTTACCCAATAAGATCCTTCCACGTCGGAAAGTCTCTCTCCTGGTATGTGCATATATTTTCTGATGATCTTTACGCGGAGCGAAGGAGAAAAAAAGTACTGTTTAATTATTTATTAATTTTATTATTAAATGATAATTGTGTGCAAATACTAAATACAATATATTTTTGGATGCCTAAATATAGTAAAATGTACAATTTTGAGAGGAGGAATGCAATCAAGTGTTGGCCACAAAGGTTTTGGCCGTTTAGGTCTGAAATCTTTATTTTATCTTTTTAATTTTTCTTTAATCTTAATTAGATTTCAGTTTAATAGACGTTGATGGGTAAGGTTTCAAGTGGTGGAATAGGTAAGGATTTCAAAAGAAGATTTTAAGAATCTTGAGATTCATCTTTATTGACATTTTGAGTTATTAAGTTCCAACAAAAGTGGTGGTATATGTATTCTACGGTTGGATAACATAGTTAAACTAAGAATAGTTATTCTGTTAGATTATGAATTTCTATTTTGAGTCATTTGGATGATAACAAACACGTAGTTCGCCAAACTTGAAAATACTTTCCTACCGAGACACTAATTTTCCTACATGTTAAGATTTCAACTCTACTCATCTATTGAACTTCCAAAAGCTCTAAACCTTGTTCCTTTCTTATACACTTAATTACTATGTATTGCTCCTCTCAAAATCTAGTGTTGTCATCTACTACTGAGTATATGTTAATTTTAGACGAACTCACTCCTCCTCAAACCATATTATCGTCGTCATGAACTCCTAGTCATGACATATTATTCCTCTTCAAGCCCTAATACATGTTTCTTTAATCGTGCTTCAAGCAATCAAGTTTGACTAAAAAATTTTGATGTATTATAAAGGGTTTAAGTTGTGTTTATCTATATTACTATTTTTGTGTATGTGTTTGTGAGGACTTTGCAATTATACACAGAGTTTAATTGTTATTGTAAAGGATGATATAAACCATTCGATAAACCACAAGTCTTGGAGGTGATGCCTTTTGGCATTAAAAGTCCGAAAAGAAAGGCTTTTAGGTAAGCAAAGAAAATCTTAGCGATGCAACAACTTTTGTGCAAGGAGTTCTAAAGACATGAAGTATTAGGCAAGTTAGTGAAGTTCTAAAAGACCAATGAATTGTTGTAGATTATGTGAGATTGTAATCTCAGGTTCACATGTTTTGGGCAATATTATTCAGGAGATGATGTCAATAACCTTCGCTTGTAGAGAGCTTACAATTTAGAAAAATGAGTTTTTGGTTATAGTTAGTGTAGTTTAATCCAAGAGCTTTGCATAGGCCTACAAAGGCCTAAGCTAGTAAAGTTGGGATTCTCAAGTGGATTGAGTTGGCTGGTCTACTAGCTCGTGAATCGAATGCTTTTTATTAGATTTGAGTAAACTATAACAAGAAGTTCAATCAACTAAGTAAGATTTGAGTTTACTGAATTATTGATAAGAGGCACTCGATGGATAATTTTTAAAATTTTCTCAAGTGACCTTGAACTTTATTCGATTGAACTAATTTGAAGAGTATTCATAGGCTAGTCGTGGGAGGTCTCTCTATATAAGCAACAAATGAATTTTGTCATAATATATAGTGTATGAAATTTACATTTGATTTCTAGTCTTGTATGACCAAGATAGAAGATTCTTTTACTAGCTTAGTAATATCTTCTAACTAAACTTCTACATTATGTAAGAAGATACACAACCTATACAAAATTTCTTTGCCTTATCCAAAGAATATTTTCATGATGGGATTCAAAGCATGACCCATCTAATGAATTGATAAGTTGTGGAGGAGGACCGGGTTCTAAACTACAAAAAAGAAATCTCATGTTAGCATTGCATTCTTTCCATTGTTGTTTAGTATTTTATTGTGCTTACTCTAACATAAACAAATACAAAGCATCATGTGCACTACTAACAAGCTTATTTGTCTTTGTATAACACTTCAATCCTAATAGTTGGTATCAATGCAAGTTCACTTTTAAAGGACTAACCTCCAATAAAGCAATGGTCATAGCAAATTTCTAATTAGTACTAAGCTCTAGGGTGATTTTAGCATGTGGAAGAGAAAGATGTTGATGTACTTCCAAATTGACATTGGCAATGAAAGAAGGATGCATACCTCCACTAGATCTTTAAAGATATATACTACCATTAGGGTACCTACCTCTCTATATATTTTTATAGTCTTTTATATTCTTGTGAAACTCATGCAAAATTTCAATTTTCTTATAAGTTTTCTTTTATGCATTACTTATTTTATATCCTATAAAGAGAAAAGCTTTTTGTATGAGCCTAACACATGTAAATGAATGAGATACATGCTATCAAGATGATAGGATTACAATTCACACTCAAATGTGCATAAGATACTAAGATTAGGTATACACACTTGAACTTTCTAACCCTTTCTAGGTTTTTGCCAAAATACTAAATCAAGATAAATTATCATGAGGAACTAATCCTAGGTTTAGGACACTTAGTTATGTATGCTATAAATTTTCATGAATTTTAAATTTTGTATAATTATTTATGCATTTTGAAATTGAACTACTAAACATTATAGCATCCAATGATTGAAGTAGCAATTCAATCAATTGAACCTCACGGTTTCTTGGATGTCTCATGTCATCCTTCTTTGATTCTTTCCACGAACATTAAGTTATTATCAACGTTGGCCACATCAAGTCTTCACGTGGATCTTAAGTCTACATGACTTCATACATATATTAGATGCAAATATGATCTACCTATAACTCTTTTCACAAATATTAAAACTCATGATCAATCTCAATTATTAAGAGCAAAATTGTACTAATAGCCAAGTCACAAAATGTCTTATAATGGTTTAGGAGCCTTAACAATGTCAAAAATGCACGCCTCAAGATTTTAGCGGACCAACAATTTTTGTAAGTCAACATAAATGGGACTACCCAAGTACTTAACCTTCTATTAAAAGGTTGATCAACTCAAGCTTTGTAGGTTGACCTAATTTTCATTATATTCAAAGGTTGGCCAACTTAAACTTGGAGTTCAACCTACCTTTCATTATATTTGTGTTGGTTCAATCAGACCTAGTCATGGTTGACCAAGCTGATCAAGGTTGACTATAATTTGAGTTTTGATATTTGAGCAATATTGTTGAATGATATGTTGTGTTTGAAAATTATGTGTGTTTAAGCAATAAGTTATTTGACTCAATTGGTTTATAGAATGCAAGGCTTTCAATCATGTAGTCGTAGGTTTGAGTTTCACAGTGTGCAAAATGAATATATATTAAATATACTTATCAAGTAAGTTAAGGTTGATTAATTAATATTTGACATTGATGGAAAGTTCAAGTAGGTCAAGATTAATTAGACACTTGATTGATAAAAAATTCAAATAAGGTGACCAAACATTTGACAAATAGAAAGTCTAGGTAAGTTAGATAGTCTGAGCACTTAGCATTAGAGATGGCCGACCAGTGTTGATAATGGAAGTCCAAGTGAATCAAGGTTAACTAGATGTTTTGCAAGTGTTGAAGTCCTAAATGAGTAAACTCTAGCAAGCAAAAAGTCATGGAAGGTCAAGGTTGACCTAAGGTTGCACAAGAACAAAGTTCTAGTAGGTCAAGGTCTACATATACTAGGTAGATAAGTAAGTCCCAAAAGCATGAGATCTCTTGGCATAACATGGATTCACCTCTGTGTAGCTGAAATCATAGCGTCAATTGACTGATGAATTCAAAATCACAAAGTTGTGGTTTGATCATATTTGGTGGTAATAGTTGACTAATGACCTAGTCAGTAGAAAATTTGATCACAAATTACACAATTAGTTGCATTCAATGTTGGAACGTGAATGGTTAATTAGAGGGGAGGGGTGAATAGCCATCATGGTTTTATTCTCTTGTTTTGATCTACAACACATATTAATGCGGTAAAAAATATAACCAACACACAAAGAATAGGAAAGCAAACCTCAACACAATAATTTAGCATGGTTTAAAACCTTCGATTCTTACTCCATGACCTATGATCCATCAAATGGATCAATCCTAGAAAGCCTCTATACTTTCTCATTCTCGATACTCAACCAAAGGTGAAGAAATCTCTTACAAATTAAATAACAAGGATTACATGCTTACAAATTGTAGCAAAAAGTGATTATGCTCACCCTAGGTGCCCTTCATAGTTCATCCCAAAATTATGTGAAGAGAGATAAATTACGGGATCAACTTATAGCTGACTACCAAATGACTAAGAGATGAAAGAAATTTTTCCCCCGAGGGCATGCGCCCGCCAAATTACACGCTTACAAAGGAGAATGAGAATGGGGAATTACAAAGGCTCTAATGATGTTTGACCTTCATTATTTTGCCAGCCTTGAAACCTCCTCCTGAGATCCTTTTGTATCCTTCAAGTCCTTGATGTAATTGATATATGTCGCTCATATCTCCTTCAGTTGACTAATTCTCACTATCCAATTATCGTCGAGCAACATTAACTCTTTTTTATTTCCACATGAGAAATTAGTCAACTGAAAACTTACTAGTAATCGACTGATCTCATCCATCAACTACTCAGTCGACTCAACCACGAGCATAACCATTTTGTTTGTTTGCTCCATGGACCCAGTTGACTACCTAGTCAATTGAAATACATATTTCAATCAATTGCCAAACATTTAGACCACAAATTTATTTGGGGTATTAGGTTTCTTAGCCACCAAGTGATTGGAATCCATTACTAGGAAGCTGCTGGTAAATCATGACTATGACCTCCTATGATCAAGTTCACCTAAGTTGAATTCTACCCTTATCCCACATTAATATAGGTCACTCAACCCTCATAGCTCACCAAATACTTACCCTTTGCAGCTTGACTTCGCATCAAAGCCTTTTTCCTTTAGGCCCACATCCTTTAGACGCACCTAAGTCCATGATTCCTCTCTGTGCCATCTTTTATGTCTTTGCCTTTAAAGTCTGCTTCCTTCGGGCATCGTTCTCACTACCTTGATGCTCCTTATCCTGTGGTACCTCAATTTGTCTCATGCAACCTTCTCTGATCTCACAACCCTCAAGCCATCAAGCTGTTAACCTGGCTACTCTAGGTCAACACTCTAGAGTTGCTTCATGTGTGTTCCTGTAATCCATGTACACTTAAACACATACACATCAAATCAATAGACAATGCTTAATTTAAACTCTTTGCACAAACATCAAATCTCATGATCATACCAAATCACTTTGGGATATGATTACACCAACATTATACTTAGATTTAGTAAATTGATAGTGAATTACTAGTTGATTGATGAACTAGTCAACGGATGGATATGTTAAATATGGTAAATAAAATAAAATAAAAATAGGTGTCAATCGAGGAAAAATCCCTATATAAATTTTTAGAAACTTTTGAAAAAAAATCGGGAATTAAACCGAATTTATACTAATTATTTAGAGTTGTTTTTATTTAAACTGAGAGTTGATAAGTGCTATTAACCTATGATTTATTTACAAACCCTAAGTTAGATTATTTAAAAACCTAAGTTACTTATCCCCTTCTCATCATCCACTCTCGACACCTCCTCACCCGATCAACTCGACGTCGCCCCACTCGCCGATCCCTTTCTTCCTCCGGTAAACGCCACCAGCCACCGACACTTCCAGATTGCGGCCACAGCTAGGGCTGGGTCCTTGTTGGAGAGGGAGCTAGCCGGGCTCTCGAGAGTTTTGGAGGGCAGTTGACGCCGCCGACGCCCGATCTTCGCCGTCAAGAGCATTGGTCGGATATAGTCTGGATCATCGCCAATCAACCTAGGTCAGATCCACATCTTCATCTCCTCTGACCAAGCCCCATTGCTGCCAGTAAAAATTTGGTCAGAATCCCTTCTTCTTCTTCCTCTGAATTGAGATTCCTTTCTTCAAATATGGACAGCTGACTCCCTGGCTCCAATTTTTAGTAGCGCTGGCCAGAATTTGGTCTCTGTTGATGGACTGAAGTAGTAGCTGGGCAAACCCCCAGGTAGCTCCGGCCACTCAAATCTGACAGGATTTGGGAGCTTGATCAGGGAGCTCCTCCACCGTCGGCTGCCACATCGGAAGGATAAGCGTTGATTTGAAGTTTTCTGAAAATTTGATTTAGTTGTAGTGGCTGAACATGGTTTCTGATCAGGAGCAAGAAATCACCAATTTCGACCATTGTGGTTGTTTCGGGCAGTCACTACCACTGCAGGCCAACCACCTCGGATTGATTTCGGCTGCCACCACCAAGTAAGGTAAGAGGTGGCTAGGATTAGTATTGAATGTGATTTATATAAGTTTGTAGTACTGTTGGATTTAAGGTTTAAAATCAAATATGGATTTGGTTATTTGTAGAGATATGTTGAGATATGAATTATAGTATAGTTTTGTTTGTGTGGTTATGGTTAGATCATGATTTATCTTGTATAATGGAGGAGTTTGTGTAGTAACATTATGTTATTTTGTTTCATGTTATTGGATTGGGAAATGCATTTGGAATTTAGGTTACGATATGTGGTATGATTGTTGAATTCGGATTTGGTGTGGGAGGTGTTCTTGTTTAGCTATCCTTGTTAAAGTATGGATCATGTTAAAGTTGTGGAGTACTTAATGTTGCGTTGATATACCATGTTGGATTAGTCTATAACTTGGAGTTTTTGG
>JBBUKS010000060.1:5039556-5061091 GCA_038050645.1 Hedychium gardnerianum
TTAGACTCAACCATGATTAGACTCCATTAATAGAGATTAATGGAGCATTGATGAAAAGAAGACCAAGAGGCAAAAATCTTTGGTATTCATTGGATGAATATAAAAGGTTGCAAAATGAGATTTTCATGTCATTTTCGAATTTGATTCCTCTTCTTCTCCTTCTTCTTCCTTGGCCGAAACCCCTTGTGTGGTTGCTAGCATAACCTTAAGTGTTTTTCTTCTCCAAGTTTGTGAGTTCGTGAGACGAACGGAACGTGTTGTGTGGATACCGAAAGAGGCACGAACACTTGATCGTGCTGAGATCCAACAAGTACTAAAGTTGCTGCCGCGAGAACATAGCTCACGCAACAAAGATATAAGTCTCATAACTCTTAGTATACGAGTTTCCTTTGCATGGATCTTCTGAAAGGATTTTGATTTTATTCCGCTGCGCTTATGTTGCTTTTGCGCTCAAGATCCTTACATCCAGAAGTCATGGTTTGATACTATTGATGAAAATTTCTCTTGCTCATACATTATAGCCTACATTTTTATTTTCCAGCAAAAGTACAATGCAGATCCTACTGCAACAACAAATTTTACAACCTTTGCCTCCATGAAAATTTAACTTTACCTCCCGTGAAACCTTCGAATAAAGAATTCTAGCATTTGTTGAAGTCATTGGCATGATCAGGACAAATTTATGTCTCTTGTGTTGTCTTCATGACACTATATTGTGGTCTCATTAGCTACCAGTTGATGATATTGTCCAGAAGGTATGGTTTGATACTATTGATGAAAATTGCTCCTGCTCATACACGATAGCTTGCATTTCTCTTTTCCAGTTGCTTCCATGAAAATTTAACTTTACCTTCTATGAAACCTTTGAATAAAGAGCTCTAGCATTTGTTCAAGTTATTGGCTTGATCAGAACAAATTTATGTCTCTTGTGTTGACTTCTCCACTTGTTACATATGAATTTCTATATGCACAGCTCTTTCAATATTGCAACTTATCCGCTAAAAGTTCTTCAGGTTGAAATCACTTGTCAGTATAATACTATAAAACACCTATAGGATCAATTTTAAGATAGATGCATGAATGCACGATCAAAATAGATAAGCCTAGAATTTGGAAATCAAACTCCATCGTGACATAACAGGATGGAAACTCTTTTCCTGTCAAAGTAGCAACAAACAATAAGAAAAATGTCCAACATAGTAGAAGATGGGACACAAACAAGAAAAGTGATGTAACACTCTTTGTCTATCACTCTATAAAGTGAATCTAAGTGTATGAATGCGTGAGAGCAAACTATAGAGAAATCTGGATAACTTGTGTACAAGGTGGGTTATGTTGCTGGCCGCTTGCCCATACCCCGATCGCATGAACTCCAACAAGGGAGAGATTTCATTCATACAATATTCGATCAATGTTTTATTTTCAAGCTAGGTTAATCTTCCAACTGACATTTTTAATTGGGATGGAACTATCTCAGAAGAGGTCTAGTTGACTGCTTTGTGTTCAAATAAGATCACACATGAAAACAGGGGAACTACAAGAAATTATAACTAAAGAGAACAAGAATCAATTAGTGGATCCGTGAACTAATCATGTTGTTATGCCATATCATATTTATTTTGGTAGGAAAGAACATAATGTGTATGTCTTTGTTCCTGTTAATTATGATTATCTACGAAACAATTACTATTCTTTTAAACCATTTTACTTGTGTACTACTATACTTTGTCGAATGCCTCACATCCTATCTAAGAAGGATAAAATGGTCATCGGATCGGATTGTATGATCAGGCCATAGGATCCTAACTTTCAGTATATTTATTTACATCGGATCGGATTGCCGACCCCACATAGTGGGATAAGACTTAGTTGTTGTTGTATTTTTTTTGTCATAATTTGCATTATTCATGTAAAAAATAAACAAAAAATATTACATACCAGTGAATGATTTAAAGTTACCTAACCTTCCAACAATTCATAAAATATTTAATTATAATGTTTGTTGCAGTACCATAATCAAATTTTTATTTATCAAACTTTTATAAAAGATGATATTAGAAATGACTAAAAGGATATAGGATCACACTATAGGTTGATAAGATTCTAGGTCAATTAAGATTCTAGTAGAGAGTTTTATCTTTTAGGCCTATCCTATTACATGGGTAAACTTGACAATCATGCTCCCAATTGATCTCAGGGCTGCATTGGATGACTACTCTTCGGAGCTGAAAAACCTAGCAGAATGTTTGATGGAAATCATGGCTAAAAACTTGGGACTTGGCACAGATGTGGTGACGGAGAATTTTAAAGTTGGCATTCAGTCAATCAGATTCAACTACTACCCTCCTTGCTCCCAAGCCCACAAGGTGTTGGGTTTCTCCCAACACTCTGATTCTGATCTAATAACGTTGGTTCTCCAAGTCAATCAAGTCCAAGGGTTGCAAATAAAGAGAAGAGGGGAATGGGTCCCTGTCCGGCCTCATCATGGTGCATTCATTGTTAACTTAGGTGACATATTTGAGGTAAATTTCAATGTGTTTTGTTTGATATTGGCTTATTGTAATTTCTCGCGGGGAGTAATAGTTGGTCTTTCATCCAGATATATAGCAATGGTAGATACAAAAGTATTGAGCACAGGGTTGTAGTGAACACTGAGACAGAACGATTGTCCATAGCAACATTCCACAGCCCCAAGTCCGATGCCGTGATAGGTCCGTTGCAGGAGATGGTCGGAGGAAGTGGTGCAAAGTATAGAAGTGTGGACCATGAGAGCTTCTTGAAGCTGTTCTTCTCTTCAAAACTTGATGGGAAGAGCTTCTTGGATTCCATGAGATGTGAGTAATGAAACAACAGATGTCTGGATATAATGAAAGATATAGTTCTTGAGCAGGAAGAAGGTTTAAGTTCTCTATCAGACTGTTTCATTCTCATTCCCCAAACAAAATACATCTTGTAGTTGTACAATTATAATGTTTTGCCCTTAGCGCTAACACCTTTTGAGTCCATATATATTATGTTCGATTTTTCCGATAGGTGAATCAGGGAAGACGGTAATATCACTCATTCCTCCCTCCCTTTTCACAAAACAAAAACATGGCTCAAAGCAGCACTGTAAAAAATTAAATTTTTATTTGTCTAAAAAAATGTTAAATTTAGAGAAGTTTTTGTTATCATAAGTTAATCTTATTAGATTATTGAGTTAATTTAATTGATCTTAAATTTATTGGATTAATAATTAATCTAATATTTATTTAGTTTTTTTTATATAAGCTCAAATCAAATGAAGTCCACATTATTAGATAATGTTTTAGTAGATAATATTTGACCACGTTACTAGATAAAGTTTTATTAAATAAGATTTGACCACATTTTATCTGATAAGATAATCCTAACAGTTAAGATTTGATCTTAATTTATATATATCTGCGTATAAAGCTAGCACTAGAGATTATGCGTGAGAGAGATATATTGCGACTCCTATGGTGCTCGTAAGATGGGTGACGATTGTGCTCGTGTGGATACTGCTAGAGGCGTGAACGTATCGATCGTGCTTAGATCGGCCAGACTCTCCAAATATGCAAAAGAGTTTCACGCATCAATAGGTATTTTTCTATACCAAACGTGTAATTTGAATTCGTATGGATCTCTGGTGGGTTCCTTTCCGCTGTGTATTTTTTTCTTGTTTAATTTTTGCACATAATCCAACAGTGATATCCGAGCCACTTGCGAATTCAATTACATTATTTTACTATTTGCTTTTATATCCGATATAAACAAATATGTTTATTGTGATTCAAGAGGAATGATTTATGGGTGTTTGATTAGTGATTGTAGGTTCATGTTAATTCAATAATATGAACACTATAATCTGTTTTCATACGACCAATCAAAAAATGATGATTTTCAATACAATTGATATGAATGTCATAATTTGTTGTGAGCGGATTATGAGATATTAATCGTCCTATTTAAATAATAATCGAAATTGTAATTTGATCATAATAATGTAAGAATTTGTTATGAAATTCGATTGTTAATATCAAAGGAGAATCTGGCAGTAACTCATTTAATGAGTTAAGAAAATTGTTTACCTTCCGGGGGCTCCGTCCTATCCCCCGCAAGGGTCGTCGCCCCCTTGAGCCCCGCCCGCTAATCGACCGCCAGGGGCGTTGCCCCTTGGACCCCGCCAGGGACGCTGCCCCTAGGACCCCGTGAGTTTTTGCCACATAAATCATTAATTGGAATCATAATAAAATAATGTTATAAGATTGATACATGTGATGTATGACATGATGCATGATTATACTCTTTTAAACCGATATGATTGGATTGTGTATGCTTATTGTAAAATTAATATGACCTACGTGTCGTACCTTTGATCTCCACATCTCTAGTTGTAAAATTTCTCTTCTCATCTAACTCTCCTCGAATGTAACTCGAGGTTTCTTTTAGTTGTAATGTACAAATTAAAATAGTGCTAGTATAGTACTTGGAGAAGAAGAAGACCAACAACACATGATAATTGAGGAAGCACTTGGAGAAGATGCAATTTCCTTAGGTCGATAATCGAGGAAGTATTTGGAGAAGATACAATTCCCTTATGTTGACCTTTCGATCTTCTCATTGGCTTGGGAAGTTGGTATTAGATGGGTCATAATCATATTACGTTTATTTTTTGTTTGTGCGATCTATGTCGATATATATCATGCTTATGCGATATATGTAATGCATGTTAAATTATTAAAATTAAGTCATTTTTAAGATGCCTATCAAAGTTTGATACTCATTAATGCTTTGATCAATAGTAGACAGGTTTACCAAAGTAAAGTATCTTTATTTATCTTGGTAGAATACGATAGGATAATTGTGATATCTAGTTTATCCAATATTGGGTGTGATTTAACTAGGTTATCTCAATAAGATTGAAAACTTAAAGACATAAAATTAGGATATGCACCATTAGATGGACAAAAAAATAAATTGTGTTCATCTAATTATCCAAGAGATATATTAGATGCAATTGGTAAAAGTTATTTACCTAAATAGCTAAGTCGTGGGCGATTGACCAAAACTAACTCAAGATAAGATAAATATGAATCTTTGCCCACTAAAATGTAAGCACAATAGAGTTTGGGGCTAGTAGGGTGAGTAACTATGTTTGCCAACATCCATGACTTTCTCCTACTCATCAATCTTATGATTTAGTGGGAGAATCATTTAATTAAAGACTTAATTAAGTGAATTTTAAATATGATACTTATTTTTTGCATTTTTTTTTGTAGATTATCATGTCTACAAATACGTCAAATATCTTATCACTGTGATCTGTTCTTGAGAAGGACAAGCTCAATGAAGCTAATTTCTTAGACTGGTATAAAAATTTGAGGATTGTCCTCAAGCAAAAAAAAAAATTATATGTCCTAGAGCAGTCCATTCCCGAATCGCTTGCTTCTAATACCTCTCGTACTGATAAGGATACTTATAAAAAACATCAAGATGATGCATTGGATGTATCATGTCTTATGCTTGCTACCATGAACTTTGAGCATCAGAAGCAATACAAGAACATGAATGCTTATGATATGGTTGAATATTTAAAATGACTATATCAAGAGCAGGCAAGACATGAGAGGTTTGAAGTGTCAATGGTCTTATTTTCATGCAAAATGACAAAAGGAAGCCTTGTAAGAACTCATGTTCTTAAGCTGATTGGATACGTTGAGAATCTTGATAGGTAGTGCTTCCCATTGGGCCAAGAGTTGGTCACTGACTTAGTTCTGTAATTATTGCTTGAAAGTTATAGTCAATTTGTCATGAATTACAATATGAATTAAATTGGCAAGTTATTGCCTAAGAGGTTAAGCATGTTGAAAACTGCTGAATTAAATCTTAAGAAAACCAATCCCAACACCATATTGATGGTGCAAAAGGGCAAAGGAAAATGCAAACTCAAAGGTAAAGGTAAGACCCAAACCAAAGGCAAGGCAAACTCTTCTACATTGAAACCCAAATTCGAGGAAGAAACTTGCTTCCACTGTGGTCAGACCGGATTTTGGAAGAAGAATTGCAAAGTATACCTAGAGGAATTGAAAAAGAAGAAGGAAAGGGAGACTTCCGTCTCATGTATTTATGTTATAAAAATCAATTTATCTATTTCTTTATCATGAGTATTAAATATCGGATGTATTTTTCACATTTATACTAATGTGCATGATCTAAGAAAGAGTAGATCGTTGATAAAGGGCAAAGTGAACCTATGAGTTGATAATGATACAAGAGTTGCTGCTATAATTGTAGGATCATATTTTTTTTATCTTTGCCTACTAGGCTTGTTTTAGAACTTGGTAATTGTTATTATATGTCTACTTTAACTAAAAATATTATTTATATTTCTTATTTGGACAAAAAAGATTTTTCATTTACAATAAAGAATAAATGTTGTTCTATCTATTTAAATGATATGTTCTATTGTAGTGCATAATTAATGAATTAGCTCTATTTTGTAGATCTTGAAAACTCAGTTTATAACATAAATACAAAGCGGTTAAAATCCAATGATTAAACCAAATATATCTCTGCACTATCACTTGGGCCACATAAATGAAAAACACATGTCTAAACTCCATAAGGATGGACTTTTGGACTCATTTGATTTTGAATCATATGAGGTATGTGAATTTTAGCTATTACGCAAGATAACTAAAACTCCTTTTAGTGGACAAAGCGAACAAGTTAATGAATTATTAGGACTTATACATAGTAATGCATGTGACCCTTTCAATACAACAGTTAGAGGAGACTATCAGTATTTCATTACTTTTACTGATGATTTTAGTAGATATAACTATGTGTATTTAATGAAACACAAGTCAAAATTCTTGGAAAAATTTAAAGAATACAAGAATGAAGTACAAAATCAACTTGGAAAAGGTATTAAGATACATCAATTAGATCGAGATGGTGAATATCTAAGCCAAGAATTTCATGATCATCTAGTTGAGTTTGAGATCATATTTTAACTCACTTCATCTGGAACACCACAATGAAATGGTGTATTAGAAAGGAGGAATCACATTTTATTAGATATGGTACCATCAATGGTGAGTCATGCAGATTTTTTTTCTTCTTTCTGGGAACATGCTCTAGAGACTGCTGTTTTCACAATTAATCGTGTTTCATCTAAGACAGTTACAAAAACATTATATGAGATATGGACTAGAAAGAGTCCCAAAATATCTTTTATGAAGATTTGGAGTTGCAAGACTTATGTTAGACGTTAAGTCTCAGAGAAACTAAGATCCAAATCATATAAGTGTTATTTTGTAAAATATCACAAAGAAACAAAGATATATGATTTTTACAATCCCACACAAGGCAAAATATTTATTGCTAGAAATGATATTTTTTTCTAGAAAGAGAATTTATTTCTACAAAAACTAGTGGGAGAAAAGTAGATCTTGAAAAATTCGAGATACACAAATTAACACTGATACTTTGATGGAAACTGAACAGGCATCACAAGGTGTTGTGGGTCATGAACTTGTTGCACCATAAGAAATTATAGAATAATAACCTGTTCAAGTAGAACAAACTCTTCGTAGATCTGATAGGACGCGTCGTCAACCTGAGAAATATTCTCTTCTCTTGTTTGACCACGGTGATGTAATGCTTGTTGATCTAAACGAGCCTACATCCTATCAGAAAGCTATAATGAACCCAGATTCTAAGAAATGACTAGAGGACATGAGATCTGAAATGAAATTCATGTACGTCAACCAAGTATGGACTTTGGTTGATCCACCTAAAGGGATAAACCTCATTCGGTCCAAATAGGGTTTCAAGAAGAAAACTGACATGGATGGTAATGTGCATACCTTTAAAGGGCGACGGGTAGCTAAAGGGTCCAAACAAATTCATGGTATAGACTATGATGAAACTTTTTCACTAGTTGCGATGTTTAAATCCATTCGGATCTTGCTTGTTATTGCAGCTTACCATGATTATGAGATTTGCAGATGAATGTCAAAATTGCATTTCTTAATAGAAAACTACTCGAGAATATATACATGATACAACCTGAGAGTTTTTTTGATCCAAAGAATGCTAGAAAGGTATGTAGTTGCAAAAGTCTATTTATGGCTTAAAGCAAGCTTCTAGAAACTGGAATCTTCGATTCGATGATGCGATCAAAGAGTTTGGTTTCATTAAGAACCAAGATGAACCTTGTATCTACAAAAGAATTAGTGGGAGCACGATCATCTTTCTCATTTTGTATGTAGATGACATACTACTCATTGAAAATGATGTCCCTATCTTACAGACTGTGAAGACTTAGCTTGAGAATTATTTCTCAATGAAAGACTTAGATGAAATTGCCTATATTTTTGGTATTAAGATCTATAGAGATAGATTTAACAGATTGTTTGACCTGAGTCAGAGTACATATATTAACAAAATGCTTAATCGTTTCGTCATGTAAAATTCTAAGAGAGGATTCTTACCAATGTCACAGATGTGAGCATTTCTCAGGCTCAATGACCCTCTACTAAAGAGGAGAGGGATCACATGAATAAGATTCCTTCTGCATCTGCTATTGGGTTTGTCATGTATATCATATTATGTACTCATCCTAATATCTCGTATGCATTAAGCATGACAAGCAGATACCAGTCAGATTCGAGTGAAAATCACTGGATGACAATCAATAATATTCTTAAGTACTTAAGAAGAACTAAAGATTATTTCTTGATATATGAAGGAAATGAGAAGCTCGTTGTAAAAGGTTATAGCAATGCAAGCTTTCAAACTGACAAAGATGATTCAAGATCGTAGTCAAGGTATGTGTTTTGCTTAAATGATGATGTTGTGAGATGGAAGAGTTTAAAGCAAGATACAGTTGATGATTCTACTACATAGACTGAGTATATTGCTACTTCTAATGTAACAAAAGAGGTTATTTGGATCAAAAAGTTTATTATAAAACTTAGTGTAGTTCTTAGCATAGCTAACTTAATAAACCTCTATTGTGATAATAACGGGGTTATTGCACAGACTAAGGAACTTAGGTCTCATCAGTGATCCAATCAATGATATACAATGCGATGAATGCAATGAATGCAATCAATGATTTACAATGCGATGAATGCAATTAATTATTCCAATATAGATGAAATACCAATATATGAATATCAACAATTATATGAAATATTAAAGGCTAGTGAAAGAGAAGTGTGAGAAGACATTCCTTCTGGTCATTCTCAACTATCAGCTACTGCAAGGTTATTGAATATGAAAGCAGAATATCATTTTTCAGAAAGATGTTACGATGACATATTTAATTAATGTCAGAGTTGCTCCCTGCAGATAATTGCATGACTCATTGCTTGCCTGTAGAGAAAATTGATTGTTGTATAAACAACTATATGATATTTTGGAATGAAGACAACGAACTTATTGAATGTAGAATCTGTACTTACCCTCGTTATAAGCATCGTACTCGCATCCTAGGGAAGAAGAAGAAAAATATTACTTGAAAAGTGATGTATTACTTTCCGTTAACTCCTAGACTTTAACGTTTGTATGCATCTGCTACTGCAGCTTGCCACATGATGTGACATCACGAGCATGAGCATGAAAGAGGTCTAATGTGTCATCCTTGTGATTCCCATGCATGGAAACATCTTGATACTGTATTTCCCTCATTTGTAATGGAACTACGTAATGTGAGATTGAGATTTTTCGCAAATGAATTTCAACCATTTGGTTAATCGGGACAACAATATTCATCTTGGTCAGTTATATTAACACCATACAATTTACCACCATGGATGTGCATGAAAGATGAATTTATGTTCCTTACTGTGCTTATCCCTGATCCAACCAATCCCAAAGAGAAAATATATATTTTCTTGCAACCTCTCATTGTTGAGCTAAATGAATTATGGAATGTAGGGTCAGTGACTTATGATGTTGCAAGTAGGGGTAAGCAAAAATTTGGTTAAATCGAACAAATCGATCGAACCGACCGAATTTAAAAATTCGGTTTGGTTTTTTCGGAAATTTGGTTCGTTTTTTTCGAAAAAATCGGTTAATTCGGTTTGGGTTCGGTTTTGAAATTTTTTTATTCGGTTAATCGAATAGACTGAATAAATCAAATTTTTCATCGAATCGAATTTTTAAACCCAATGTTTTAAAACCAAAACCGAAATTTTATTGAACCCAACCAATTTTTTTTATTACAATTAGAAAATTCAGTTAATTCAATTAATTTAGTTAAACCGATAATTTTTCGGTACGGTTCGATTTTATCAAAAAATTTGATCGGCTCGGTTTGTTAGAAAAAAATCAGTTTGGTTCGGTTTTAACCGAATACTTACCCCTAGTTGCAAGCAAAACTAATTTTACAATGTATGATGCCTTATTATAGATGATAAGTGATTTTTTAGCATACTCAATGTTGTCGAGATAGAGCACGATTGATAAATTAGCATGCCCACATTGTATGACAGAGTCTGATATATTTTCATTATCTTGTAGTGGGAAGGTATCTTTGTTTGATAATCATCGTAATTTTTTATCAGTTAATCACCCTTTCAGGCGAAATAAGAAAAATTTCCTAAAGAATGTTGTAGTCAGAAAACTTCCCCCAACAGTCCATGCTTCAGGTGAAGAAATCATTAAACAAATAGATAGTTATGGATTTCTACCAGTATTTCAGCCTGGTTCTGATGAGATAAATAAATATATTGTCAGGATGTGTAAGTGTGGTTGGAAGAAAAGGAACATTTTTGAGAGCTGCTATATTGAAAATATCTACTCATTCGACATAATTTAGACATGATGCATGTTGAGAAAAATATTTTCGATAATATCTTCAACACTGTGATGAATGTGCCTGGAAGAACTAAAGACACTGCAAAATCACGTCAAAAATTAAAAAAAACTAGTCAGTAGACCAGAGTTGCATCAGAATAAAACAACAAATAAATTTCCAAAAGCTTATTATACATTGGACAAAGATGGTAAGTAAACTTTATGTAGTTGGTTGAAAGAAATAAAATTCCCAGATGGGTATGCCTTGAATTTGGCTAGATGCGTTGATATGAACAGGTTAAAGATGTTTGGAATGAAGAATCATGACTGTTACGTGTTCATGCAACGACTTATTTTAATAGCTTTACATGACCTACTTTCTAATATTTTTTGGCAAGCACTTACGGAATTGAGTCTGTTTTTCAGAGATTTGACAACCAGGTGTATTATGACGGTTGATACAATTCGGCTAGAAACAGACATTCCTCTCATACTATATAAGCTGGAGCGTATATTTTCACCCAATTTTTTTGATTCAATAAAACATCTACTTATACATTTACCTTACGAGGCACGAATAGCTGGTCTTGTGCGGTACAGATGGATGTATCCATTCGAAAGATTTTTGAGAAAATTAAAGAATAATATTCGTAACAAAGCAAGAGTTGAGGAGTTAATATATAATGCTTATTTGGTTGAGGGATTCAATCACTAAGTGTCCGGTCAACCTTTGATCTACTTGGACTTTCCTCTTACCAACTTTCCATTAGACTTTCGATCGCCAAGTGTCCGGTCCTCCTTGACCCACTTAGACTTTTTCATTGCCAACTTTTCGTTGGACTTTCTATCACCAAGTGTCCAGTCCTCCTTGACCCATTTAGACTTTTTCTTGTCAACTTCTAATTGAACTTTCAATCACCAAGTGTTCGGTCCTCCTTGACCCACTTGAATTTTTTTCTTTGCCAACTTCCCATTGGACTTCCCACTTCAAGTATCTGGTTAACCTTGATCTACTTGACTTATTACAAATATATTGTCCAAACATCAAAACGGAAGCTCGAGCCAACCCAAGCTTGGTCAACCTTGACTCGAGGTCAATTGCACCAACAAGTAATGGTGGTCCTTCGTTTGAGGGGAGGATTGTTGAGAATATAATCAAAGTCCCACATTGAAAAGGTCATGGGTTTAAAAGATGAAAGATATCTCTATTAGAATGAGATCTTTTGGGTAGAGTCCAAAAATAAATCCATGAGGGCTTAGGTCCAAAGTGAATAATATCATACTATTATAGAGATATCTTAATTCACAAATGATTATTCGACTTTAAATTATAGATAAACTCCAAAAAGCAATAGATTATTATTTCAACTAGAAGCAAAGCTAAGTTCAAAAATTTTAAATTTAAGTTCGTTTTCAACTCATTAAATTCAAAATTTAAGCTTTTGGATTAATCGACATGCACTAATATTTGGAATTTTTAAAATTTGTTGTTGATATTTTTTTAAGTATTTTGGAGTTTTTAGAATTGGTTAATTCGATTTTATATTTTATTATTTTTTTAATTTATTGAATTTACCCCTCTTAGTGAAAATCCTATTTACATCACTACTTGGGTGGTAAATTGTCACATGAGAATAGAGATCGAATTCTTGAGAAATAATTCTTTGAGAAATAAAATCTCTCTTATCTAAAGAGATCGTTGAATCATTATGATTTATTCTCTTTATTTTATTATAGAGCCGATAATGAAAACTATTATCTCGTTGAATCACATGAGATTATAGTTGCAACGCATACAATGGACTGACTATTGGCAAGGGGGGCACTTATGAGGCCAAGAAATGGGCCATTTTTTAAAATTTCACAATTGTATCTCAACCGATAAGTATTATGTATACAAAGCCCATACCACTACTAAAATAAGGCGACTCAACCCATTCATCACAAATTCATATCGTTAAAAACTTTAACATAAACACATTTTTCACATTTATTTATCATAAAATAAAAACACTTTTAATTACTTCTTCTTGTTCCTTTTTCTTTTATATTTTAAAAAACTTTTTAAATATAATGGATAAATTGTTCATGAGTTGGAAATTGTAAATGTCAACTTTACTTCACTACGTATGTTACCTTAATTTCTAACTCAGTTCTTTAGGACCACTTGTATTATTGCTCTCAGTTCTATGTCGGCTTGACTCGAGTTATTTTCTTGTAATTATATCGTTTTCTTTGGTTGCTTAGATTTATCCATATATCTTTTATTGTCTAATTAAATGGTCACAAAAGTTGATGAAGTATTTAATTTTCACTTCTTGCTTAGTTGCTTACGCAATAGGATTGGACCTTTATGCTCTCACTAGAAGGGTCGGCAGAGGGTCATTTTCCGATGAATCCAACTTAAACTTGAGTTGCTATATCCAAGTTAATTTTTGGTTAACAATATGTTCTTAGGCTGTTAATTACACCAAAATCAAGTAATTTAAGTTAATTATTCATTTCATTCTTCTTCAAAGGTAGGTTAAGGGTGGCTGTTTTGGGTCCCTTTGCTTAGTCCATGACAGACTCCTCCATTATATTTGCGGTCATACTTAATTATCAATGGCTTTATCATGTTAATTAACTAACCATTATATTTGGTCATCTCGTTTTCGATCTAATTACTGCAAGAAGATGACTTGCATTAGTTGGTCCTTTTTGCAATTAGTTGGCAAATCGTTTTCCTTAATTGAATACTAATATATACACATTGGCACTACTACTCCTCTCAAGCTTCTACTGGACCTTTTTAACTAGTTAGTGCTATCGCCAATGTATTCTTTCAAGGCTTTGTCTACCAGAAATTTTATTCTTGAAGAAATTAATGCGACTGAGATGATGTCAAATAAACTATCGAAATCTTCTTGTTCTATTTGCCTGTCGCCATTCGGTGTGATGCAATTTGGGCTACTATAAAAGTAACACATTTTGTTTTTCTTTTCTCTTTTATTTTTCCTTTGCGTCGAATTTTTCATATTGCATCACGATGACGAATTAACTGATCATGAGCAAAATTTATTAGGCATTTTTAATTTCATCAAACGAATATATATATATATATATATATATATCAGAAAAACTACCTTTGTCAGTTGATAATGGGTTATAACAATTTATCCATTGTAATTGCGCATCCACATCAGTTTGTACAAATAATATTCGGCTTTTTATTAAATCACGTATCTAAATTTTTAAAATATCTAAATTATATAATATAGTTTTAAAATTATTCAATTATATATTCAATTTTATTTTTACCCATATTATTATTCAACTGCTGCGATAACATGGACTGTTACTTCGATTGCTATTGTTTTTTTTTTAAAAAATAATTAATTCATGTTCAAAAAATTATTATTCTCAATATAATGGATCAAATTGATGTTTGAGACATTTATATAATCAAAACACTAGACGAACATATAAAACATGATTTCATGTCATTCTGAGTTCTCTAGGTCTATCTATCAATTTTGGCCGAAATCGATTGATGGACGTAAAAAACTCGGAATGACATAAAACTAGTTTTTATGTGTTCGTCTAATTCTCCTGATTATATAAATGCATTCAAACATTAATTTGACCCCACTATATTGAGAGCAATGATTTTTTGAACACGAATATATTCAAAAAATCTAATTCGTGTTCAAAAATTCATTACTCTTAATATATTAGGTCAAATTAATATTTGAGAAAATTTATATAATCAAGAGAATTAGACGAATACATGAGAACTGATTTCATATCATTCTGAGCTATCTAGGTTCATCAGTCGATTTTGGCCGAAACTCTTTAGATTTATTCGATTAAAATTAACTGATGGACCTAGAGAGTTCGGAATGATGTGAAACTAGGTCCTATAAGTTTGATTAGTTCTTCTAATTATATTTATGCTCTCAAACATTAATTTGACCTAATATATTGAGAGCAGTGAATTTTTAAACATGAATTAAATTTTTTAAATATATTCGTATTCAAAAAATCATTGTTCTTAATATAGTGGGTCAAATTTATATTTGAGACTATTTATATAATTAGGAGAATAAGATGAACACATAAGACCTGATTTCATGTCATTCCGAGCTATCTAGGTCCATCAGCCAATTTCTACTGAAATTCGAAACTCGAAATTGGCTGATGAATCTAGAAAGCTCGAAATGATATGAAATCAGGTCCTATGTGTTCGTTTAGTTCTTTTGATTATATAAATGCCCTCAAACATCAATTTGACTCACTATATTGAGAGCAATGATTTTTTTGAATATGAATCGATCAGTTTTTAAAAAAAATAGTAACAATTAAAAATTAATCGACTGCGAGCGTAGTAGTCGATTGTTATTATTCTCAATCAATTGTTATTATTTTTAATTGATTATTATAGTATAGGAGTCGACTGGAAATAATAATAAGAGCAAAAATTAAAATTAAGTACATGATTTAATAATTTTAAAATTAAAATACTAATTTAAATATTTCAAAAACTTAGATACATAATTTGGTAATAAGCCAAATAATATTAACTAAACATTTCATTCAAAAAAAATGACCCAATATCACTTGTCACATTCAAAATTAAACTTGTGTCTATTAGTATTCTCATCTCTACAATTCGCTAATTAGAAATTCTAATATTTTGAACCAACCACCATTTTGTTGATGTCGAAAACCTTTCTTATTCATTGTCGAGAAATTAATTCTTCTCTTGTATTTGAATTTAATTAAAATATTTTAATTTTAGCATAGCGTCTTATGTTTTTGCTTATTTCAAACATTTAACATATAAGTAGTTAGGAGATACATAAAAAATATAATAAATAAATAAATTTTACAGGAACATGTATAATTTATATATGGTATAATTGGACATTGTGATCAAAGTTCTATAATTAATTCTATTGGTCTTGGGCGAGTGTTTCACCTTTTGCCACAATAATAGAATATTCAGATTATTACTCGATATTTATGATTCAATTCTCAATTATTATATATTTGTAAAAATAAATAGAGCACACAACCAAAAGATTTTGGGTTTCTGGATCGCCCACTGCGAGCGCTTCCCGATTTACTCTAATGGCCAGTGGTAAAAATTTCATGGGATCGAGCCGGTCACTCCCAAGGCTAGCTAGGTATATTATTTTTTAGCCCCCGGGGCTATGGTGCAACGATAGGGCGCTCAAGTTGTCACCCAGGCACTGGCGGTTCGATCCCTAGCTATGATGCATTTGTAGAAATTTTTCCTCCAAATGGGACGAGCAACCAAAGAATGTTGGGCATCTGGGTCACCCACTGCGAGCGCTTCCCGATTTACCCTAGTGGCTGGTGGAAAAAATTTCGTGGGGTCAAACAGGTCACCCCTAGAGATAGCTGGGTATATCATTTTACCCCCGGGGCTATGGTGCAGCGGCAAAGTGCCCATGTTGTTACCTAGGCACCTGCGGTTTGATCCCTACCTATAGTGCATTTGCAGGAATTTTTTCTTCAAATGGAGCGCGCAACCAAAGGATGTTGGGCTTCTGGGTCATCCACTGCGAGCGCTTCTCGATTTATCCTAGTGGCCGGTGAGAAAATTTTCATGAGATCGGACCGTTTATCCCAGGACTAGTTGGGTTATATCATTTTTTTTATAACTAATTCTACTTACATCCCAAGGCATAATCGAATTAGTCATCATGTGATTTATCGAATTCAAAAAAGAGTTAAATTTTGATAAAAACTGTGAATATACCCTCTTGTTGGAAATATAATTAAAATCTCATATTGAAAATATATGAAAAGATAAAAAAATATTTTCATTGGTATGAGACTTTTTGAATAAAGTCGAAAAATAGACAATATCATAACAAGTGATATCAGAGTCATGATCCAGACCGGATGTCATGTAGGGTGGCCTTAAACCAAGTTGTGGGGAGACCCAGAGCAGGTCAAGAGTGACCGGATACTTGAGGGGAGGCCCGGAGCAGATCAAGAGTGACCAGATGCTTGTAGGGAGACCCGAAGCATAGGTTAAGAGTGATTGGAGGTTTGCAAGGAGGCCCGCAACACATGTCAAGAGTGATGGGGGGGCTACGGGGAGGCTCGGAGTAGGACAAGAGTGACTGGATGCTTGAGGGGAGACCCAAAGTAAGTCAAGAGTAATCAGATGCTCACGGGGAGGTCCGAATGCTTGCTGGAAAGCCCAGAGCATAGGTCAAGAGTGATCAAATGCTTGTGGGGAGACCCAAAACAAGCCAAGAGTGATCGGATGTTTGAGGGGAGTCTCGAAATAGGTCAAAAGTGATCTGATGCTTGAGGGGAGCCTCAGAGCAAGTCAAGAGTGACCGGATACTTGTAGAAAGGCCAGAAACTAGAGGTGTAATCGAACCAAGTCAAGCTGAACAAAAAGAGGCTCGAGCTTGACTCGTTTTCCCTAAGCTCGAGCTCGGCTCAAGTTTGTTTCGAACTTTAATTTTTAAGCTTGAGCTCGGCTCGTAATGAAATTAAAAAGTTCGTGAGTGGCTTGAGCTTGGCTCGAAAAAAAACTCATTTAAAAATTAAACGAGCTTGTTTAAAATAGTTAGTTATAATAATTAATAAGATATTATTATATTTATAATTAAGGTGATATATATATATATAAAAATGAGTGTTTTAACGAACATGTTCGCGAGTCTCTTAACGAACACGTTCGCGAGCCTCTAAATAAACATGTTTACGAACTCACAAACCAAATACTGTTAAGCTCGAGCTCGGTTCGATATTATTTTTGAGCTCGAAATCAGGCTTGAGCTCGGTTCGTTAATTTAATCGAACGAATTTTATTTTTGAATCGAGACCCGAATAGTTCACGAGCGATTTGACTCATTTACACCCCTACCTAGAGCAGGTCAAGAGTAACTGAATATTTATGGGAACACCTAGAGCAGGTCAAGAATGATCGGATGCTTATAGGGAGGCTCGGACCATAAGAATAATGATGATTTTTTATTTGAGATGAAGATTATTGAGAATATAATCAACATATCATATTGAAAATATATAAAAAATATTATGAATTTAAAAGATAAAAAGATATTTTGATTGGTATACAAAATTTTGGATTGAGAAAAAAAATATTACAAGGATTTAAGTTAAAATAGAAAATATTATATTATTATGAAAATATATGATTTTTTTTTATCATAACACATACCACGTGAGGCTGGATGAGTGTCTAAATTATTCCAAATTGTGGATTTTTTTATATAAATAAAATCATTTTCTTATAACAAATTGTCAAAATTATGGATGGATTGTTTTTTTTTCTTAGAAAACCGTAAAATGCCTTTATTGCCTTATGTCGATCAAATTTATCATCATTATTGTTCCTGCGCGGAGACTGACGGAGGATGATCCACGGAAAAACTGGAGAGCTGTTGACTGGATACCCATGAGACAGAGTGATCTGGCCGCCCTTCTGATACGGACTCCGATCGGGATTGCGCCTCCGGTCGGTGGCTCTAAGCGTCCGGTCGGGGATATGCACAGACCAAGGAGAGAGACGGAGGGTTAACGGAGAGCTCCAGGCGAAGTGCCTGGGGATCCCGCTCCGACGCTCAAGTCAGGTCAGAAAGCCCGGACGTAAAAGAACTGAATGTAGAAGAGTAGGAGTTAAAGTTCAGAGAGTAGAACCTCTTTCTGTAGCGGCGAGGGGTCCCTTAGCACACATAGAAAATGACTAGGAATGTGCTCAATAGAATAGGTTGATTATATGATTTTTTTTCAAAACTTATGTTTTATTAACTTATGTTTTTGTTAAACTTATATATTTCAAAACTTATATTTTTTTTAAACTTATGTTTGTTTTCAAAACTTATACTTTCCAAAACTTATGTTTTTCAAAATCATGTTTTTATAACTTGTGATTTTAAAACTTAGTTTTCAAATAGTTAGATGCAATTTGGACTCAGCTTAGGTCTTACCGTAGAATGCATGAACCTATAGATTTAGGCACTCATCATCTCACAAGTATATTAGGCTTACCTTGCTTATGTACTGAGACACTTAGAATGGTGTGGGATGCTTCAGGTCAAGCTTGGATTTAAGATGCTTATGTTACTGTATCATCGTAAATCTGGGCAAAAAATATAAATTAAAATTAATCAAGTTGAGTGATCCTTCATAGTAAAAGACTAGTTGGACACTAGTACTTAACTTGACTAACTTAGTGAAAGTTGCTATCTTATGATAATCAGCTAGTAAAAAAAGTAAGACATTGTGATAAGGAAAATTTAATAGATGAATTATTTTCAAATATTATATTTTCCATGCATATTCAGTTGCATATTATGCATGCTTGGACTTTAGGATTTTTTCTTATTTTTTTAATTGCTTAAATTTCATTACAAGCTTTATATATCTATTGCCAATATTTTTTAAAATAGGGTCAGAAATGGGTAAAATGTCAAATTTAATCTTATTCAAACTCTCACGTGATTCGTTTAACATATTCTAAATTCTTTTTATCATATTTTGTTTTAAAATACACCTACTTCAACAACAAAAAAAAAATCTTTTCCCTTTTCATTTCCTTTTCCAATTTTTTTTAAAACCTTTTAAAAAAAAATCTTTTAAAAATATTTTTGAATTATTTTTTTTAAAACATTTTTATTTTTTTTCTTTTAAAACCCTTTTTCAAATTTCATTTAAAATTCATTCTTTTAAAAACCTTTTTCAAACTTCTTTTAATTTTAACCTTTGTCAAATTTCTTTTAATTTTTTTTTTCTGTTTTCAAATTTTCATATCTTATTTTTTTTTAAATTAGTTTTTAATTTTTTTTCAATGTTCTTTTTCAAATCTTCTATAAAGTTTTTTACAAAAAGTCTTTCATTCATCTTTGTTTTTGATGTATGCCAAAGGGGGTGTGTTATTTAAGTTGTTTTGAAAATGTTTTTAGTATTTTCATAAAACTCTAAAATGCTAATTTTAGCGGGAGCTCTTGGAAAATTTATTATATCTAAGTGTTTTATTATTACTTAACTTTGAACCAGGTTGCCATAATCTAAAAGAGCAAGATTGTTGGTGTAGGGACCACTAGATAATCGAATCTGGTTTTGATGATGACAATGGTTCAAAGTTAAGCGGTGTTGTGATCTAAAAAGGTTGATCAAGTGTACAAGTAGCTTAATCAGGAAAGCCTTTGTAGGTTATCTGAACCGGATACTATTCAAAGGTGGAAGACTTGGCAGATCAAGGACACTAGACAAGAAAGTCTAGATGGGTCAGTGGACCGTATATCTAGAAAATCGATGGGTCATCAAGGACCAGACATCAAAGGAAGCCATGGGGGTCAGAGGATCGGATGTTGAGCAAAATTCCAAATAGGTCTCGAGGAGCGAATGTTTAACACCAGGTAAACTCTCTTGAGTGGAGTAGGTGAGGACGAGTTCCATTTAAGGTAACAATAGGCGTTGATTTAACCTAGGGTTATACGAGAAATCCAAAGTCAAGATCGAATAGTGAAATATTGTCACCCTTTATTTTATTATTTTTGTGCTAACACCATGGTGCAATATCGATAATTGGAAGGTGGCCAGAATCAATGAACTCCGGACGACTAGACTAGATCCAAGCGATTAGACATGGTCCACGCACCTAGTGTTATATTTGAGAGGTGTCCTAAGGAAATCACCTTAGATATTGTATCATTTATTGGATAAATAAAATTCACTATTTGGGTGCACATTCTCTATGTATATGATTTGATCTTAAACTCAATTAATTTAGTCCACAATACAATGCATAGCATGAGAGAAATTGTGATTAAATCACAATTAGTGGGTATTTCTTCATGTGTAATTATATATGTGTAGATATCTTTCCTAGTCGATGAATTGATGAAACTAGACATCATCGATTATGTGATATTAGCATGTGTTATACTCCTAATTTTATCCAAGTAGTAGATCCTCGCTATCTGGAAATAATGGGATGTTGAGAGTTAACATATGGATGTTAGTTAAGGATAACTAGTTCATCAAATGTGACCTGTTATGAGACTTCATGTGGTTCTATATATGTCTATGAAGATCTCATTGCAGCTCGAGTGTAATTTTTCTTACACTTGAGGTATTTATGTCACCATGGTCATGGAAGCTTATACTTTGACATCTTAGCTATACATCTCCTGGGAGGTGTAGTCACGGGATGATTGAGTATAAGTCAATATGCCTGAAGGTGTTTGAATAGCCATAGAGGATTCACCACTTATTTTATATGGAGATGTATACTCTATGGCCTCTTGTCATGTTTATTACTCATAAGTCTTTGGTCAAAGCAAAACATGTCAAGAGAATGATATTCTTGGACATGTGTTTAAGTAATTAGAATCAATGGGACAAAGAACTACTACTTGGGCCAGATGTGACATAGTCAGCCTAGTGGGGATTGACACATGGATCATGTCCTGAACCAAGTGAGTATAAGATGAGTGAAAGGAACAGACGCACAAATAACTATAGTTGTTGAAGGGTTCAGAATTCATTCTAGAATCAATTGTGATTTTCTTATCAATTGGTGGTCATGATGTACTACTAGGCATCACTCATGATCTATTCATAATTAATGATTAATTATGAATGACCAACATAACCAGAAACCTATTGGGCCACACATACTATGAGTATGTAAAATAAGATTCTCAGATCGAGAGAGATTAAATCTGGT
>JBBUKS010000060.1:5061191-5072116 GCA_038050645.1 Hedychium gardnerianum
ATTTTTTTTTCCCTCTCTCTTTTACAAGTAATTTTCCTCTTTCATTAATTTTTTTTCTTCTTTACATACCCCATGAAAATTTAATCCTAGAGCACCTCTGAAAAACCCAAAATAAATAATAAAGGATACTTTTAGACTTCTTACAACCTCAAAAATCCATAAAACCTGAAATGAGTATAATTTGAGCTCTTTAAGTCGATCAGTGAGTTTTGACCGAAATTCACTTATGGACCTAGACTATTTGAATTTCTGTAAACTTGTACTCATCCAATAGGATTGAGTGAGAGAAAGATAAATATGATATCAAAAATTTGATTCTAATCAAGAAACACTGTGAGCATGGTGTGGAGAGATTAAACCCATGTTGGCCTTGGTCTCCCCAAATTAGGTTTAGATTTGCTCTCAGACCAAGATCAAGTTGGTCCTAGTCTCCCTACACTATGCTTATAGTGTTCCTTGATTAAAATTAAAGTTTGACATTATGTTTATCTTCCTCTCACTCAACCCTATCGAATGGATGCAAGTTTGTAGAAATCCAAATAATCTAGATCTATCAATGAGTTTCGGTCAAAATTCACCGATCGAAACTTAAGTGTATTAATTAGATTTTATATGATATCTTATATATTATTTTGCTTAAGTATGGTGCTTTTTAATTTTGGTTCATAATATTAATACACAGCATTAACAATATATTTTGTACGTCATGAATAATCTTAACTATAGCATGCATCATATGTTGTCAATATCTTCTGAGTTTCAATAACTTATAGTTATACAGCGTGCGATGCGTGTTGTTGAAAGTATAATAGTACGTTGTCAATAGACAAATTGATTGCAGTGAGTCTAAAGCAAGGGGTATCAGTATTAGTGGCAATTCTAGTCAGGGATTACATAAAGTGCTCTGAAATTTTTTATCGTGACCTTTTAGGAACAAAGGCAATATTTCATCATTAGATTTGAAGTTATCTTGGGTAATATCATTCTTCTTGTTCATGGTAAATTAATATTGAGATGAGGGTGAGATTTCTACTCATTATTCTTATTTATTCTTATTGTTTATCATTTTGAATGTGTGTACTTTTAAAGGGTATCTAAAAGTATTTCCATTATATTTGACTTGCAATTGTTAATTAATTAGGTCACTAACAACGACCAGAACTTACCCAAGACAACCTAGATAGGCCATCATATGTATTGTTTATCCCTCTTTCTATTTAAAAATATAGAACATGTTGCATCATGTATCAATTAAAAAAACTACATATCGAACTCAAGTAAAATCTCCATGGAGTATCACCAACTCGCTTTAAAATACCAATAAAATATTTAGCTTTTCCATTCCAAGATTACTAATTACATATGTTTTTTTACAATTCTTGATCGTAGTTCTTAGAGGAGAAAAACAAACTAAGCAATAATGAAAGACAAATATAAAAATAAATGATCAATGGCAATAACTAGTTTAAGTTACAAAAAAAAAATAAAAAAAATCAGTCGATAGACACAACAAAGGATATAATATATAATGAACATTTTTTTTTATAATCATGAATTGTAAAATATTTCACTCTTCACTCAAATTACTAGCAACTTACCTGAAATATCTTAAACTTCACGATTATGATGAGGGGCAACATTACTAGTTTCTTTAGAGTTGCAAATCTTCTATTACAATATTTGGAAGTATCAATTGAAGTAAAAAGATGGTTAGCATCCTAAAGTTGCGCATTCAGTGGTAGTGATGCAAGTTTCGTTGGGATAGTACTCTTAAAGTATTGTAATCATACTATATTTTTTTAATTAATAAAAATGACATTTATTATTGAACATGTTTGTATTAAATTTATTGTCTTGAATATCATAGCAAAATCATTAGTTTATTGAATGTAACCATAATTTTAGTATATATATGATGGTAAAAGATGAAACGCTCGCCCCCAGCGCTCCCGTCAACCCGTCCCAGGATCAACATGGAGGAGGTAAATCACGGGGACTAATCTAGCTAACCCGAACAGTGACCAGTGTATGAGAGAGGGCAGGAACCTGGCTACTAGCCAGGATTTGATCCTTATACCTCATGATGACAACACCCCATGTACTAGTATCAGTTCATCCCGTGGGGACTTTAGTATATATATGAGTTATATATATAAGAGGATTAAGATCATGGATAATAAACTTAAATTAAGTTCGTGATAAAATTAATTAAAGTATGTGATCTTTACTTAAAACATCACTAATGTCGTCGATAAATATTATGAATGTGATTGTTTTATCTGGACCGTCAATATGGAGACATCTAGATGTGACATTTATATATAATGAGATTATATAGAACTAAGACCAATTTAAATAGATATTTCATAATACATTCTGTTATTTCTATAAAATTTAAAATTAAATCATAAACATAATTATATATGGATAGATAATCCTAAAGTGATTATTGTTAAATACGGTAATTCTGACAATTAATATATGTTAATTGAGTAAATAGGTCTATGGGAAATTTTGGAAATTTTTTTGATATTAAATAGAGCTAAATGGTAAGATCAAGGGGATAACATTAAGAAGTCTTAATGAGCCTATTTGATATATATATTAAATTAGAAGTTGATTGGAATAATTAACCTTAGGTTGAATTTATTTAAGCTAAAATTTATAACCTAAACCTAAGTTGATTTTTATTCCTTATAAGCTTCGAAAAAATCTAAGGTCTCACAGTGGGCCGATAACAGTAGCTTCTTCCTCCTCTCAAAAACTCGATCTCCCCTCATCCCACCTAGTCAACCTCCTCTTCTTCCTCTTCTCGATCGATCCCCTCTCCTCGAGTCTGCGCATCTCACGCCAGCTCTCACTTCACCTCCAACACTCATCTCCGGGGCAGAGGGGGACTCGACGCCGACATTCTCACCACCGAACATCGCCGACCGATTGGAGTCGTTGCCAGGTGGGACTACTGAGGAGGGCTAGGGCTTTGAGAGAGGAGCCACTTTCTCCTTAGCTCCTCCGATCTAGCTTCTCTTATCACCGCCTCTGATTCCGTCGACACCCTATCACCAACACGCCAAGGTGTTTACTCGGTAGATCATTAAGGCCAGACTTCTAGGTTTGGGTAAGCTCTCTCTCTCTCAATCTGGTCTTCGATACTTATGTGGATTCACGGTTGGGGAATTGAATTGGTTTTTCTTCCGAACATAACCTAATCACAGCACTGGTGATAGTTCGATTCTTCTTGGGAGATCAATCGTAGGTCACTGGAATTGGGACAGATTGGGATTGGTTCTGGATTTGGAGCAAATCTGATTTCCAGCGCCGGCTAGCTTGTGGATCTATTGAAAAGCCTCAGTCGCCGAACATCACAGACTATGGAATGTTCGCTCAGAGCATTTCTGTGATGCTGACCAGCCACGTAACAGCTAGATCAGACAACTGTTGCCCTAGTTCAAGCTCCGACCGATTTGGATCAGCTGTGAACCATCATTGAAGAAGAAGAAGTCGACTTTTGGGTAACGATACCTAAACATGGATGAATTATATAATTTCCTAATTGTTAGGGTAAATTGTAGTTTAGTTTCCTTATACTTGAGTTAATACCGAATAGACTTAAAGATATCCTCATGTATGGATGGGAAATTAAGTTAGCAAGTGAGGATATGATATGTGATTTAGAAAGTTCGTTAAATTGGTATATGATAACTAACCTTTATGTTTAATTTGATTCTATGCGATCCATTAATTAGGAAGATAAATCCGTATAATTTAGTTAATGAGTTTTTATTACTAGCATTAGTCTAACACTTAAGTGATTTTCGTATATTTGCTTATAGGACTCGAATTCGAGACAGATCGTCGGATTTGAGGACAACTAGGTTTTCTTTTTCGACTACTTGATGTGGGTAACTCTAAACCCTTGTTCCTACTTTTATTATTGACCTTGGTGCATGATTTAAATATGCTAAGTGGATTCCGAATTTACCTTGCTCTAGCTGTACTTTTACTTGAGTTTGACCTTTGTATGCTTGCACTTTATGTGATCTATTTTTATTCACTTACAGTCTCTATTTGATTTTCCCATCCTGTAGAGAACATGAATAGTGAACATACCTTAGAATCCATGCTATGTACATGTAGTCGATGGACTCGTGTTTAGCGTGCAGTTATGTTTATATGTGAGTCCTTATTTATTGATATCATGTAGTCATTGATTGGGACAAGTGTATGACGTGCACCAAGGTTGATATTTCATATTAGTGTCTATCATTTTTATTAGTAGAATGCTCACACGCGGGTGGTGTGTTATATGATTAGTATACTTTCATGACTGTAGCTGAGAACATTGATATGGATAGTTGCGTGTGATAGTAGAATTTCGGGTCTACCTATCACCATGATGTACATGTTTGCTATCGGCTATGTCTCCCATTCAGTTGGTTGAGTGAGTCGTAGCATCACGAGATTACATGCTTGCTATCGACTATGTCTCCCATTTAGTTGGTCGAGTGAGTCGTAGCATCACGATATTACATGCTTGCTATCGGCTATGTCTCCCATTCGGTTGGTTGAGTGAGTCGTAGCGGCACATGATGCATTTGCATGCTATCGGCTACGTCTCCCATTTAGTTGGTTGAGTGAGTCATAGACATGCCACTATTAGGGTTGTTATACCCTGGCTGCCCACGAAGGCATACGTGGTAGAGAGTTTCTCCCACAGTCCATAACTAGTTATCTACTTTCTGTCTGCCCACGAGGTCATTCGTGGTAGAGAGTTTCTCCCGCATACAGGGACCCTGACATTTACGGACTAGCCATGTGTAATGTGATAGAGTGTATGTCCCGCAGTCCACAGCTGACGAGCTGGGTGTCTTAGTCGTTTATATACCCTGTGGTGGAGCGTTGCTCCCACATACGAGACCCCAATTTATTTACTTGTTCCGATACACACAGTTGTGATACTGTATTTATATGGTTTACTGTTGATATATGCATGAGAGATGTTGTATTCATTTTGTTTATTATTTGTACTACTCATGATATTATGTGCAGCTATTTAAAGTGTCTGTGTATTAGAGACATTCATGAGCACTTTTCCTCGTGATGAGTATCTATCTCTGAGACTGTATACTTTTGCACTCCTTATACTGTTATTGTTCATGCACCATCTTTCTAAACTTGCTGAGTATTACTTGTGCTCACTACCTTGCTTGTTATTCTATTTCAGGTTAGCAGTTGGGTTGCTTGGAGAGTTCTGCCCATGTCGTCCCCTGTCGCATTGATTTTGGTGATTTCCTTCTTACTTTGGTATTTTTTTCTTCCGCATTTGATGTTTCTTTTCGCATTGTAATAAAACTCTGAATTTGGACTTTGTTTTTTGTTTTGGTTATATACTTGGAGTTTTAAGCCGTGTCGGCACGCATTTTGTCCATTGGGAATTTTTATTGTTTCTTATTGATTATTTCTGCATGGTTATGTTACCCGTGTGGGGTAATTGTTATTATGTATTGTATGCTACCCGAGTGGGGTATGTGTTATACTGCATGGTTGTACTGTCGGAGTTGGGTATTTTATTTATTTGTTTATGACTATGTATTAGGAAATTATCCGCCGTACAGGGAAGATGCTGTTCATTTTTCAACGGATAAATATTCTCTCAAAATATTCTCTACATTGAAAATTTACCAACATGATTTAGTAAAAAGTCATTAATATTATAAAAGTTATATAATTAATTTAGAGTAAAATTTAATTTTAATAAAAAAAATACAAGAGTACTTGTAACATTTCTAAAAGGTTCCAAATCCTTTTTTTTTACAAATCTTCAAAATTAATTAATAAATAGTTGAAAAAATAGCAATGGATCTTAACTAGTTGTATAAATTCATATATATTAACGAATTCTCAAGTTGGTGTCTATTTGAAAGAGTTCTATATATATCGAACAATACATGGATGTGTTCTAGTAATATACTAATATTACTCGATATGAAATGATAAAGGAACCTTTGATATAAAACACGAGTTTCTAGTTGTAGTCAATGTTCAAACTTAATCCCAGAGCTTTATTGAGATGTAAGTCAGGATACTAAAGTAATTAAATTGAATCAATTGGTATTTATTTATCAACAATAGGTTTGCTAGGGCAATCCACATAATAGATCATAAGCCATGGAATAGGACTGAAAATTTGGACCACATAGAAATCTCGTATTAATGTTGCTCTTTTTCTTTGTGTTTATTTATTCGTTGTCATTATTATTATTATTCATTTGTGCTGCCCTCCCCACCTTAAAAAAGAAAATTTAATGAAAATGCTACAATTCAATAGAATTAAGATCATTAAAGTTATCTACAAAATCTCCTAATTGATCAACATCATAGAGGTTCTCCTCAATGGAATTTTTATTAAAGATAGAAGTGTTGTTTTTTTTACTATTTGTTAGTATCAAATTGTTCCTTTTATATGATTAGGAAAAAATATATTAAAAATATCCCACAATCCTTTTATGTGGTAATCAATTAAGAAATGTGGTAAACAAAAATGAATTTGTTTTTTCTTCATTTGATGAAAGTGAGAACTTAGTCTTTCATCCCCACACAAAGGAGATATTTTAGTAACTCTTAATAAATAAAAAAACTCGATAGCCATGACAAAGCAACCTTTGATTCACCTTGATGCCCTAACTAAAGCACATAGGTGGGGAGACAATTAGGTGGCACCAAAAATTTAAGGAAAACTTGTTAATAGATTCCATTCATTCAATAGTTGGATGGCAGAGGACAAAAAGAAAGTTCAAACCCAACATCTAACAAGTCATAAACGATGATTTTATATATAGGAGATGGGGCATATACTTTATCCCTATTAGAAGTAGCATGGAAAAGGTAAGGCTTAAGAATTAATGGGAGCAGCAGAGTTTAGATTTTTGGGACCGTTTTGATCGATAATCACGGGCGAACAAAAATTGTAGAGGTTATAATTTTTGATTCGGATTGAACCATATAATATTTAATCAGTCAAATTAAAATTTATTTAAAGATCTATAATTGATTATTGAGTGGAACCTATAACGGCCCAATTTCAATACCAAAAAATATCGTTTAAAGTCTTTTTCGGGGCTTTGAACAATTTTAATATTTTTTTAAAGTTTATTTTCCTTTTGTATCATTAGGTTTTTGAGACTATTTAAACTATTTATGTGTTGATGTTAGGATAGTTTTTGATCAATAATAATTTCAGTCACGTCGTTCTCTTTTCTCAAACGACAAATTTAGCTGTCTATTTTTTGATATTATGTTAAATCAACGGAGTTTAGAAGATTATTTTCAATATTCATGTTTAAATTAATGGATTCAATAGTGTTCGTTGCGTCAAGAATACTGTACATGATCTTGGACATAGTTTTCCCTAAGAACTTTAGGTAGAACTCTAGGTTATTACTTGAGCTAGCAATAAGAGATAAATTCAGCATGGCTAATGTAGAGAGACTAAGACAAAGAATAATTCAAGCAAATGTCAATTGAGACTAAGGTTTAATAGATGAATCGTGTATAGTAGTTCAAAATATTCATGACCACGCATGTGAATGGACTCTAGTTTTTATTATTATTATTAAGTTATTCAGTCTTACGAACAAAAATTTTCTCTTGACCATCAAAATAAATTCAAAAATACTTACAATGGACGGTCCAGTAACCTAACATCCTAGGTGCATAGGACTAGATCTATATTATTAATGTTGGTTCAAAAGAGTGTCAAATAAGATCGAAACAATGAAAACTATCCAACAAAAGAGAGAATTTGTGAGCAAGAAGACATGTAAAACTAGAGAAAAATGCAAGTTAAAGTTCCTCATAGTAATAAATGAACAAATGTGCATTTCTTTATAGAGGACAACCACTAAGTGAAGGACGAGAATGAGTCAGTGGATCGTCCAAGATCGATAAAGTTGTAGAAAACTAGAGACAACATTTTGTATCAAATTTAATGCATTAGATGTTGTTGATACTCATCTTTAGGAATTAAATAATGCGAATGAAGTTTGATCCCTATGCTCAAGGTAAAGAAAATCAAAAGAATCGAGATATCTAATCAAATTGGTTAATGGTTGAGCCCCACCAAATGGACTATCTACATCCACCCAAATGCCACAACCACATGGTGCTCGATCATTCGATGATACTCCTTTAAATTTTTAAAGAGCTATAAAGGAGGCTAAGGCAATGGTGGAAAGATTCCTTTTCAACAACCTACTATAATAACCTCAAAGCTAGGTTTAGCATGATTCTTAAGCGACAACTTGTCATCCATCTCGACCTCAAATAAATATTTGATTCTTTCTTCGCTATCTCTATCCTCAACAAATCAACCCTTTCTTTATAGTCCTCAATCGAATTGTACCTTTGCTTTGCTTGAACTCCTTGCAATTTGATCGAATTATCTCAAACTCTTTGTTCCAATTGAGATGAACTCTTGTGAGCATAATGTGGTATGATTAATTAGGTAACATTGAATCTGAGGCGATTGATTCAACCCCACAAAAGGCAAAATTGTGCTAATTGCTACGATTTTCTATTCATGACTAAAACAAATTAGGTCCTTGGTGCTATGACCAACTCCACCTACACGAAAAATAAATAATGAATAAAGAGGAGGAAGGACATAAGGAAAGTTTTTTAATGAAATAAATAACTTGAATTCAAAGAAATCATTTTTTTTATCAAACAAGCACAACACATGTCTTAATTTCATCATGAACTTAAGACAAACAAATGAAATATGAGGATTGAACACTAAATGAAATCAATAGATTAGTGTTTGAGCTTAGTTTTCTTTTTATGATGATGGAATTTGAATAACGTAAAAATTATTTATGATCAATGAAATGATAAAATATAAATTTCAAATCAATATTCATTAATAATATGGGTATTATATAATAACTATTTTTACTTTATAATTTGATTAAAAAACTATTTTTTAGAAATTATTTACTTAAAAGTATTATGGTAGAAAATCAAAAGAACAGTACTCTTAATTATTTATATCTTTCAAAAATTACACCTCATGAGTAATTTGATATTCAAAATATTCTTCTTTGCATTTGAAATAATTTTGATCAAAATTTTACCATCTTAGAGGATCTTTGATCAAAGTTGAACTACCTTAGAACAGTTTTGATCAAATTATTCCAAAATAGAGATATAGGTTCTAAAAGTGAGAACGACCTTGATTAAAGTTGCACCATCTGAGAGCAATCTTGGTCAGAGTTGCTCCAAGGTAGAGATATAATTAATGTTCAAAGGGCATAAGTAATTTTGACCAAAGTTGTATCACCTTAGAGCATTTTACCAAATTAGTTGCATCATCTTAGAATAGTTTTGATAAACATTATTCTAATTTTTATGATCCAATTAATCATAAAAATAACAGATATGTCTCATATAAATTTTTCACCGATCATCAAAATAAATCAGAAAGCGCAGATTTCAACGTCACAAGTTTTTCAAACTCTTAAAGTCTAATATGTCCTGGTAAAATTTGAATCTCGTTATCTAAGGAATGCATCTCACCTCTTACCATTATATCATAAAAGGATATTTTGGATGAGATTTGTCCTCACAAGATGAACTGATGACTAGTACATGAAGTATTGTCATCATAAAGTCTAAGATCAAAATATACCGGTTGAGATACTAGGAACGAATGTCTTGTCTAGTTGCCATCGTAGAAGGGTATTTTAGATATTTAATTATAATAACATATTATTTTAGTAATTTTTAAAAAGGGCTGTTTTTTTATTTTTTTATATTAAATAAATTTAAAATATAATTTATACATATTTAAAAATCGACCACTAACATATTTATTTCTATTTCTATTGAAATTTTATTTTTAAATTTTTAATTATTGCTTTAAGTGCCCAAGTATTTAGTATTCATCAGTTTGTGCCCCATGAATCATGATGCACCACATATGCATTGCTTGCGTCACTTTTCATTGCTTCGGAGTGAAGTTTACGTAATCATGGTAATAATTATTTCTATCATATTTTGTAAACATGCTATAATTAACAATATTATTATTGATTAATTTATTAAATCATAGGTAATTAAATATGAAAATTGAAAGGGATTGAATGGATTGTTCAAGGTGTAGATTTAGTGGGTCTCATAATTTATTCACACCATATGAGATACTTCACTAAAAAAAATATATAATTTTTATTGGATCATTCATCATTCACTGTCAATAATGACTTCTAATGGATGTCGAGGTCCAAAATATTGTCACATATAATTTATTTTATTTTTTGGAAGAAAATAACTTTTCTGACCCCGGTTAAGCTTTTAATTTCTGGTGGAAAGTTGACAAAAGTATGGATGAATCGTCACATCACATCCCACAACATTTATTAAATTTAGTAAAAGCATTTTAAAATATATATATATAAAAACATACATTCAAAGGTATGCTTTATAAAACTTGAAATATATATTTCCAAATTAAATCACATGTTTTAGTATAAAGGGAAAAAATAAATTATTGTACAAACTGCTCCATTTAAAAAAACACACATACCAAAAAAATATTATCATATTTTTCATCTAAAAATATTTTATTTATTTATTATTATTACAACACTAATAATTACGGGTGACATCTATTTTTAATCAAAATTGATCAAATTTGAGTTGATTCAAGTTAAATTTTAATATTTGATTAATATATTTATTGATGAGAGTAAGTAGAAGGAGAGTTTGTTGAAGAGAAAAATTGATGGCACATTCAACTTTTACTCGAGATTGATTAACTTGACTAAGCTTGATTGACAAAAGATTGACTTGCACTACAAAAAAAATGATGATTACCGACGGAATATTCCGTCGGTAATCCGTCGGTAGAAGGCTTTACCGACGGAATT
>JBBUKS010000060.1:5084257-5096024 GCA_038050645.1 Hedychium gardnerianum
CACGGTCCTACCCATTCGATCACATTGATGTAGTGATGGCTGGAGTGGTGAGTAGGAGTGACTATGCATTACATATGTATTTGCACTTGCATGTGCATTATTGTTGTGGATTTATGCATGATTGGATGTTTGTTGACCTTATATGATGACATGATACACTAGTTGTGTTTTTCCTGCTTATAAAGGATTTATGATATTTTATCAATGTTATTGAGTATTGAGTGGTACTGGCTCAATTTCTGTATTATTTTTCGATCACTATTTCACACCTAGTGGATCAGACTGGTTTTAAGTAATCTCTATTATTACTAGTTCTTGGATCAGGTTAGTATTTCTCCTATTCGAGACTGTATACCTTTGTTTCCATACCTGTATTATCATGCACTATCTTTCTATACCCGTTGAGTATTATTTTGTACTCACTACCCCTACTTTTATTGTTGTTTTCCTTGTTAGCAGGATTATGATTGGGTCGCTTGAAGAATATCTGCTCGCGCTGTCCCACTCACATCAAACTCCTGATTTACTTTCATCTTGTGATGGATTGTTTTTAGCTTCCGCATTTAATTAATTCATTAGTATTATATTAATGGATTTGTATCCGAATTTTAATTTTGTTTCTAATCGTGTACTTTATGTCGTAAGCCGGGCCGGCTCGCAACAATATATTTTTGGGTTTTCTGGTCGTGTAGACCATTTTTACTATTCATTTATTATTAATATTACACTGCATGGTTGTGCAATACCCGGGTAGGGTATTTTTGTCATTTAATACACTGTGTTGATGTAAATACCCATGTGGGGTATATTATTGTATTTGTTGTTGTTGATTGTTTGTATATGTATTTAGGATATTGTCAGCCGTACAAGGGAGGTGTTGTCCGATTTTCATCGGATAAATATCCTCCCGGGGCGTGACACTTTTTCAGGTAAATAGTGTTCCTGCTGACACTATGGATTCTACATGGGCGGTGTGCTTGGGAAAAACCACTCGCTAAGGTGAAGTGGTTCAGAATCAAAGCTTGATCCAAAGATGGTCGAGGCACAATGCATCGAATGGAACTTGTGTGAAGTCATTTGATCCAAAAATTAATGAAAGTTTGGGAAATGCAAATCCATTTTCGAGCATCTTCATTTCAAAAGGCATACAAGGAAAATCTATAATAGAATTTTTGGGCTAGCATCTAGTACTGAAACTGTGATTAACATAACTTTAGATTCTTGTAATTGACAGTAAACTCATCCAAACAAGCTTTAATTTATTAACTGTTGATTTGATAAGGCTTATTAGCTCCTAATTGGTTCATACTAAAGAGTTTTCAAGTTTCATTGACAATAAAATTTTACGTTTTTGCTATAATTGATTGATTGTTTTGATAAATTTAAATTTTATAGAGCTCAATGATGTGATAAATATTTGTTTTCAACTTTTAATGTGTTTATTTTATTTTATAAAAATTGCACACTGAAAAATTAAAAAATTCTAGTTACCAAGCAAGGCATTAGCATCTCCTCAATGCTCGATTGAACGTTGTTCTTGTTCTGTTGTACTTAGCTAGAGGATTTGAGCAAAAATAAAATAGTGAAATTGCACTTAATCATATTTCTTTTCTCTGTTTCAGTAAACAGAGGAAGTTTCAAGTTCTGCTTTCAGTTTTCACCTAAATCATCTTTCTAAATATACAGAACCTTACCGACAATCTGAGATAGAAAGTATGGAACCTTGGTCCTTCAGGTGGCAAAGGGAAGGCATAACCCTTAATAAGTTAATCAACGATGTGGGTCGATATGGAAAAACATTGGGAGTGAATAGCTCAACTACTAATTGCATTGCTTGTCGAAAATATTAGGAATTCCTCCCCTCACATGCTTCAAGGTACTTCTAGTAACTGAGGCCGTAAGGTAAGTTAAACGAAACCGACTACAAGCACAAGTACAAGTACAAGCACAAGCAAAAGCAAGCACAAGTAAACGGGGATCGTTGGAGATGAGAGAAAAGGGGAAAGAGCTTCCCGGTTTGGAGTTCGTGTCGAGAGAAATCGTGCCGTTGCTGTTGCCGTTGCCGCCGCCCCTACCGCCGAGAGCAAGAAAAATTAGATCTAGGGTAAGGAGGAGGGGATCGGGTGTATTATTTAGGATATTGCGACAAATCATTTTTTGTCGTCAAATTGGGGACGAATTTGGTTTTCGTCCCCAAATTGGAGACGAATTTTTTTTCCTTCCCTAATTTTTAAAAAAATGAAAAAAACCAAAGTTATAAATGATTTTAATCAAAGTATTTTTAACTAAATTAGTTGATAATTTCGAATTTGAGGTTATATTTATAACCAATTTCGAATTTCATTTTCGTCCCTAATTTTAATTAAAGTATTTTTAATATATGTATTATATTATTTTAACTAAGTTATTTGATAATTTAATTCAATCCAATTAATTTAACTATAAAAAAATAATAATGGATAAAAAATAAATTTGAGGTTATGAACCTAACAAGGAGAACAACATGAGCACATAGGAATTGATTTCGTGTAATTCCGAGCTCTCTATGTCATTTAACAAATTTTGGAGGTTTTTTTTTTAAAAAAAAATTGAGACGAATCTGCGACGAATCCTGGATTCGTCACAGATTCGTCCTAATTTTTTAAAAAATGAAAAAAATCTTTCGAAATTGGTTGAATTACTTAGGGAGTTCGGAATGACACGAAATTAGTTCGTATGTGCTCGTGTCGTTCTCCTTGTTATGACCACAACCTCATATCTCAATTTTATTCAAAATATTGAGACCAATGATTTTTTTACACGCATTCGACCTATAAATGATTTTAATCAAAGTATTTTTAATATATATATTGCATTATTTTAACTAAGTAATATGATAATTTAATTCAATCCAATTAATTTAACTATGAAAAAATAATAATGGGTAAAAAATAAATTTGAGGTTATGAACATAACAAGGAGATCGACACGAGCACATAAAAACTGGTTTCGTATAATTTCGAACTCTCTAGATCATTTAACAAATTTCGGAGGATTTTTTTTCATTTTTTTAAAAATTAGGACGATTCTGTGACGAATCCTGGATTCGTCGTATATTTAGGGACGAATCCAGAAATTCATCGCAGATTTAGGGATGAATCCAGGATTCATCCCTAAATCTGCGACGAATCCTCTGCAACAAATCTAATATTCATCCCAGATTCTGCGACGAATCTTAGATTCATCCCAAATTTATCCTGTTTTATAAATATTAAATATAAAAAATTTAAGAAAATCTGTGATGAAAATTTAATTAGTCGCAAAATTTGCAATGAATAAAGATTTCGACGCAAATTTTGCGACAAATTAAATTTTCGTTGCAGATTCTGCGACAAAAATCAAAATTCGTCGCAGAATTTGTAACGAATTAATTATTTGTTGCTGATTCTGTGACGAATATTAAATTTCGTTGCCAAATTACAACGATATTTGCGACGAAAATTAATTTATTGCCAATTTACTACGAAAATTTTTTGTTCCAAAATTCATTGTTAATTTACGACAATTTAAATTTTTATCGCAAAATTTATTACAATTTTAGGACGAAAATTGTTTGTCGTAAAATTTCGTCCCTAAATCTTTAATTTTTTTTTGATAGTGAAGAGTTATTAAGTCAAGAATGCAAGAGGTGCATTCAAAATTGTCAAAGAAATAGGTATAATCCAAAAAGAAAAAAAAAGTCCTACTTGTCAATATCCTTCCCCTTTGCTTAGAGTGCAAAGAACTTCTCGTTGTCATTCCCTCACGGGTAGAGTATCATCGAAGTGGATCCTAACCCCCTAGATTTCTCTATCTGCAACAATCTTTTTATAGGCTAGGGGTAGTGAAGACTTCGATCGAGGCTAGGTCTAGGGGGCCCTCGCTCGATAATCCTATTTTGCTCTTTGACATTGGCTAAGAATTGTCACTGCAAACCACAGACTTCCCATTCTAAACCTCTGATTCAACATAAAGGCCCTAGTTGGTAGGCTCAAAAGGCTTCCTCTCTTTAATTAGTGTGGCATTTTTTTGAGCCAGCTAAGAATTAACTTTAATATTCAACATCTCTTTGGTCTTTCTTCGCAACCTTCAACTATAGCCAGAGCTCCTACATAGTACTCGTTGCTTCCATGAGCTGTTCAAGAAGCTAGTGGAACTTTATTTTCATACTTTTAGCCTATTGCCTATCTATCTTGTTGTCATATATATGAACAAAGATCTTAAAATATCACTAGAGGAGCGGAATAGACAGTCATGTGTCTTCTTAAAAATATAAAACCTAATTCAAATGCTAATAATATGTGCATACATGTGATCCATTATGAGAGTGATAATAATATACAATAGGAATAAAAATAAGAAAAAAAGAACAAAGTAATACTAATATTAGAGTTTAATGTGATTAGAAATACCAAAGATGCAAACTATAGAGGAGATGATGTCTTCCTTTTCATAGTATCTTCATGTGAGGAGGCATGCGACAACGTTGAAGATGACACAGCTGCATAGTATGATGAGGAGGCCAGTTGAGCAAGAGCTGGTAATGCCCCACCTGAAAACCATAATGAGTATTAGAACTGCCCAAATAGGTAGAATCATTGACTTATACAACAACGATGCTAAAGAGAAAGGAATTCAAACACAAGAATTGTAAAAAAAAAAAAAAAGTAAAAAAGAGAACCATGCTTGAAACATATTCGATATGTAGTTCAGTATAATTTTCATAAATTTTCTCATTCCTAAGGTTTTATGTAACTGTGTTAGTTCCTAGAGGTAGGTATATTAAGAGCACACAAGGGCTTCTAGATGGGGTTATGCAGTAGTACAAAGCTAAAGAACAGTAATACATTGATAAAGGAAAGCTACTAATACATTTACTTGAGAAGATATGTGGTATTTTTTTAAACTATTAGCATCAAACTTAATTATTAAAAAATGATCCCATCTATCCAACCCAAACTGTAATAGTATTAATTTAAAATAATATAATAATTAATTAAAATAACTTACTGGACTAAAGTAAAATATTAATTAATTAAAAACCCTTATACTCTTTAATTTCCTCCTCTCCCTATACGCGAACCCATTCCTCATGTTGTTGATACCCTCTTCATTTATGTATTGAAAAGCTATCAAAATTGGCAAAAGTCCATACCACATTTCTCTTCTCGGCGTCAAAAACCCCATTAGGTAGAGTCCCAACTCCTCACAACTCCCCATCATTGAGTCTCCAGCATTTTCCCCTCATCTCATGCCTACTCCTTATCTTTCACGGCAGGAAACTATCACCAAGAACTTTTGGCAGTGGCTCCTCCTCACCGATAGAAACAAACTAGGTTTTTCTCTTCCTTCCATTCTTTTGGACAAATAAATTGCAATTCCTTTTTCCATGAGGTGGATAACAGAGTTTGACGAGGTGCCATAGTAGTCAATGAACAACATGAAATCGCCAATGGTGAGGGTGGTGATGTGAATGACCACAATGCCTGTCTCGTCCTAGGCACAAAGAGAGGTCACGGTGATCTCGCTTAGCAGTCGGACATCATCAATAATGACAACCATTATAGTATGGTCGAAGAAAGCTCAATGGATAAGGGGAAGGAGGGGGAGGCCTGCATCATCGTTGAAGATTGTGAGGGCATTAGCAGGTCGGACAAGGCCAAGAGTGTCATTGAATAGGGTAGAAATAAGGTGGAGGATTGAGTTGAGTAAATAGCAAGCAATGTTCTCATGTGTTAGCTAGTAAGAACTGTCAATTCCACCACTAGCACGACCATGGAGGATCTTCTTCTGACTAGTGAAGTGGAATCACTAGGTTTCACACTCCATCAAGGATCAGATCTAGGACTTCCAATATATTACAATGCAAATGGAATTAGAGGGATCAGAACAATTGATGGACATGATTATTTTTTTATTTTTTATTATAAATATTGAGCTTGATTGGGTTGGATGATATGACATCTAAGTTAGCAAATTTACTAATAAGGCATGGTGTCAAGTATAATCTATGTGCTTTGCTACCCTATTATGCTGCAGGTATCTATTCAGCATGAAGTGTCTCATGATGTTTTCTATCTTATAAGATTCATCCTGCATCTACATGCAAGTTTCTCCAATTACTCTTGTTTCACATGCAATTATTATCCATCAAAATATTACCTCTATCTATATCCTTCAAGTTGAGAAACAATTCTTCACGGAACGTGTAAAAGGAACCACCAGATTCATCAAAGTTACTTGCCACCAAAGTAGCAAGATGGACATCAGAATTTCTCACCATCTTCAACATTTGCATTATTCTTTTCATTATTTGTCAGCTTCAGACAATCTATCAAATGCCTCATATTAAAACCACAGGCACATTTATCCTTAACAGAACCTTTTCAATTTGGAGACATACCTCTTTTGAGAATGAGACTTGTATCTTGTGCATGAATTTTACAGCTTTGTCCTCTTCTTTCCATAAAGGGTTCTACATTGAGTCGTATGAGCCTGCTTGTCTTTCTTCCGAAATTCATTATTAACCAAAACCTAACAATCAACGCAAAACTTTGGTAGTGAGATTATAATACTTTTCGAGCAAAAATTCAACATGGCAATGTCTTATCGTCATGATCAACTTTTGGATCTAAATTTTGCTGATCAATAAGAATCTTCTTATGAACATCATTCAAATATTTTATCACAAGATTAGTTGGACTTGTATGAAAAGCTAAAGTGTTTCTTTGACATAGTTGATTCATAATGCTCTTGATCATGAACTTGTCCCCCCAATTTATTCAACTCCTCAATCAAGTTTCCATCATACAAAATACTTGTGGTCCTTTGCAAGACAGCCCAATGATGCCATAACCTTGTCATTGATTTTCTCCTAGTTTGTACTAGTCATCTTTTTCATTTTTTTTTTTACTTCAATGCAGGATCTAACTCTTGTTATACAAGAATATCCAAACACTTTGCTACATGTCAAAGTAATTTATCTTGCCAAATTATTCTGACTCGAATTTTGCATTTATCTCCAATGATCAAAAGCATCCAAATACCTAGGTCAACTATGCTCGGTATCAATTTGTTATGTGAATGTACAAACAAACAAACAATAGTTTGATTGATGATGGAAAATTCATAGAACCAAAATGAAGCAGGAAACCAATGAACATGAGATGAATGAAGGAAATCCTTTAAATATCTATTAAGGAAAGTAAGTTTTCTGTTTTCACTTTCAAAGTGAGCACTCATTTATATAAATGGCATGGAATACAGAGTCACTCATAAATTCATGTACAGGATAAATTTTAAATAGCCTAGAAACTATAGATGCATGTAATGAAGGAAAGCCTTTAAATATCTATTGAAGAAAATGAGTTTTCTGTTTTCAACTTCAAATTGAACACGCTCTTATATAAATGGTAGGAAATACAAACACATGTACTAATGCACATGACTCTAAATCCATGCATAGTTCTCCAGTGGAGCCCAATTACAGAAGTTCTCAATACATGGAGAATTTGAAGCCACAAAATTTATAGGCACATATTTACCAATCTTTTGTACTTACTATATGAATCCTAATTGCTTCGTACTATTAGTGAGGTTGTTGAGCTTACAAACACAAGGATATAAGATTTGCACCACATAATCTAGCTAGCAAACAATTGGCATAACAGTACATCTGTATCTATCATGATATATAGTGTCCGTATACATGCAATGGTGCACAAGAGAAACAATAACACAACTTGAAAGCATGCAGAGTAAAAGTTTCATAGAAAGATAATCTGACCTGCCAATCCAGCACAAGCCGATGAGAAAAACAATTACAGGTGGAGCCTGAAAGATAACAAATTACGTCAACACTCAATGAGACGCTAAATAAATGGATGATCACTTCAACATAACTCATGACTTTGAGTTGTTTCAACGCACTTAATATCCAAAGTAATTCTAAAATAGCTAAAACACTGGTATCAATAATTATAGTAGCCTTGACATCGGTTCCACTGATAAATAGCAAATCCACAATATTCTGTAAACAAGATTGCAGAAATATAGTTTTCTAAACCAGGTTTTCCCAGATGGTTTGAAGTTCATTCAAGATGCCCCACAGTTTCGAGTGAGGCTCTGGAAATTAGAATGGAATTGAATGAACCATTCAACTAGACCTGAAGGAAATTTTTGTCAGGGTTTGATTAGGGCATTTTGGGGGATGTTTAAGTGGCATTGCATTAGAAGGGATGGAAAGTACAATTTTTGTTTGAATGACACTACATTAGAAAGGATTGCAGAGTGCTTTTTATAATAAAAAAATAAAAAGAAAAGGACAGAGAAAGAGAAAATGATGAAATTCATTTCAATGCCCTTTGGACAACCTGAAGCACTTGCAAAGCCAACAAATTGGACAGAAGCAAATTTAAATCCAATAGGAAAGACTGATCAATAAATGAATAAAAAGGCAATTGGAATTAGTCCATTTCATCTCTACGAAGTATTTTACTTTATATTAGTTTCCATGAACTTAGTTATTCACTCAAGCGGTCATCATCATCAAAATGTGCTAGTCCCACCTAAGTCTACTTAGGGGTGGTTGGATAGACCATTAAACACTGCAAGATTATATCAACAAAAATATTCAAGTCTCTCATATTATTTCTATAGCTGAGCTTCTTTGTTCTCTCTCTACCTCATACAACTTCAACTTTATTTGACTCAACCTGCATAATAAAAATATTCAAGTCTTCATATTACTTTCAGTCACTAAGTATTCTTGATCTCTATCTACCCCTTGTGTTGGGATTGGTGAGATGGATGGTTGGATACACTAAAGGGGTGAATACTGATTTAGTTGCAATTTCAAACTAATATTACTCTTGATAATTCCTAGTTACACGAGTTTATGCATCAAAAATAAAAAACATAAACAATTGCACATACCACAATCCCTAACATAGTTTGGGACCCTTGTTCCTACTCCACTGCCTATAACTTGTGAGTCATTTCTAGAAAGACCACTATTTTCCTCTTTTGCGGATACTCTCTAGAGGTGTAGCAACCTATCACAACATGAACAACAATTGAGCTTAGAGGAAAAAATTAAATAGAATATAAGAGATGGCTAAATAAGTTTTATTCAATCTCTATTTTGTCAACCTTTAAACATCCACATTGCTCCCCTTTATAGAGTCTTCAACAGCTTTGCTTCACTTATTGTTTTGCTGATCTATCGCCACCAATCAATCAATTGATCCACCATTAGTCGATTGATTTCTCAATCATTTTAGCCTATGTTTGCCAATAACTACTTGAATTAACTATATCCCACCATTAGTCGGCTACTTCACTGTTGCCCTTAGAGTAGTCAACTATTGCAGCACAACTTTATCATATCAATAAGTTTTTTTCTTGTTGTAGCATAAGTCGATTGGAATTCTTTATCAGTAGAGCACAACACATATAAGTTGACTCTACAATCGACTCAACCCTCAACAAAAACATTCTCTTTGCTGATTGATCAACCTGAGTCAACTCCTTAATCAACCCAATTCACCACTCGACATGAGTCACTCCCAATAGACTAGAAGTTGTCTAACAACAGTCATCCTAATGATCAAGTCTCACCTAAGTTGAGAAGTATCCTCGCCCCTCTCCTACGGATACACACACATCTCTCACACAATTTACATACCAAAGCTTATCTTCGACAATTTGACTTCACCGCCAAGGTTGTCTCCCATAAGGTTACTCGACTCTCAGATGCACTGAACTCTCAGCTTGTTCCATGTGCTATCCTTAATGCTTCATCTATATATCCATGGAAAGCTCAACAGGGGTTGGTAGATGAAGTCCCGGTAGATCAAGGTAGACTAAATAGCAAGTAGATGAAGGAAGACCGAGAGGCAAGACCTCTTTGTAGATGAGAAGTCCCGGTAGGTTAAGGACGATAAACTACCGGGCATAAAAAAAAGTCCAGGAGAAGGACTCTTGGTAGGTGAGATGTGAAAGAGCAATATGTACTTTGGGCGAGGCAAGCTTTCTTACCTAGGAGATGGCTTGATATGCATAAAAAATATAATTTCCCCATTATTGGTCTCATGCATCTAACATGAATACCGAAGTTCTCTCGATCACCCACATGCTTTAAGTCGACTACATCCATGGCCTAACTATACCCAAAACCAATTGATTATCAACGTAGACAAGTTGACTAAAAACATGACTAGTCGACTTGTAAGTGATTGAGTAGCCTTAATAGAAATATTCTATTAGCCTAAGTCGACTCCTTAGTTGACTAAGCTCACCTGTCGACTAGACTCACTCCTAGTCGATTGGAAGCCCGACGGTCATCCTAATAATCGATTGAGTCTGACCTAAATTGAGATCTCCCAAGGAGAGATTCTATCAACTCTCACAGCTTACGGACCATAGCTTACATTCCACAGCTTAACTTTACCAATAATGTCGTCTCCCGTCAGATAACTCATCCCTCGAATACACTAAGCCCTATATTATCCTTCACGCTTCACTTGCATAGTTCTCCTTCCAAGTTATTGTCATTGTTGTGCCTTGATGCTCCTCGTCCTGGGTCCCTTAGATGTCGTATCTCATCCTTCTTTGAACTCCAACGAACATTTAAGTTACTAAGCATATTGCCTCGACCGCACCAAGTTCTAATCAACACTTGACATCGTCAAGCCACGAGCTCTCTAAGCTCCATGTGTGTTCTGCACAACTCGAATGCACATATTAAACACAAATGCAAGGTCTAACTTAAAGTCTTTGAACTCCAACGGACATTTAAGTTACTGAGCGTATTGCCTTTGACCGCACCAAGTTCTAATCAACACTTGACATCGTCAAGCCATGAGCTCTCTAAGCTCCATGTGTGTTCTGCACAACTCGAATGCACGTATTAAACACAAATGCAAGGTCTAATTTAAATCCTTTGCACAAACACCAAAACCCAAGTTAAACCCGATCACTTAGAGCACGATTGCACCGGCACCTTGTAACTTAAGTTTATTTGATTCAACTTGTATATATAACTTATCAAATCTATAATTGCTATCAACATGTCAAAACCACCTTACCATTTCATTTTCTTTTATTTTATTGGAGCTACACTATTCCTTTAGAATATGCTATTATTTATTTTATCTTTTCTAGTCACCCTATGCAACCATTTTAGTATTTTCATTGCTGAATATTAACTTTTTTAACATACAGCTAACTATGCAAGACTAAAATCCATAAAGCATGGCATGTTGTATGGTAGTCTCATGAATTTATCTTTTTAACCTAAATGACACATGAATACCATACGAAATTGTGAAAGATCCTCTGCAAGAGCATATCACAACCTTCCACTGCCCTTTAGTAACTTCAACAGGACATCTTCATATCAGGGCCTCAAGCTTTCCTTTAGAAAATTTGATTTTGCTCTGTCTACATATCTGTTCTGGCCTCTACCTTTATCTTCTTGTACTGTAAGTGCTTGTGTAGGCATGTTATCGGGTTATATTCTTTTGATTCTCAGTCTTTGAGGCCATATGAATTGTCACATTTGCTTCTTATGCATGCATAATCAGGTAATTCATTCAGGCCCAAGGTGTTGACTTTCATGATGAAGATTCAGTGGTGTTGACTTTCATGATGAAGATATTGGGGTTACAAGGTTGCAAACAAAGTCCCACATTGAAAACACATGGGAAAGATCATGGGCTTATAAGGAAAAGATATCTCCATTGGTATG
>JBBUKS010000060.1:5119154-5145924 GCA_038050645.1 Hedychium gardnerianum
CATGCTGTTCGCTTTATTGGTTATTTCATGTTTCTTTCTCAAGGTTTAGATAATCAGTTTACATATTAGTTTGGATTAGGGAACACTTGTTTCACTACTGGATTATTATTTAGACAGACTATTCAGCAGAGATAATCCGTAAAAAAAATTCTATGAAACCTCATTATTAACCACAGTTAAAAATTTAGTTGGCATTAATGTTTGTCGTTTATTTTTTGCTGGTGCATGTGTGTTTTAGTTATTGCTATATTTTTTTTGATATCAATCATGATTTTCCTAATGAAAGTTTGTTGAACTTGAGCAGCCTATGAACTTTCAAAAAAAGAGGGTAAAGTAGGAACCCCAGAGAGACCGTTGTCCGATCTTGGCCTGCTAAGTTATAGAGGGTACTGGACTAGAGTTCTTCTAGACATATTGAAAAAGCACAAGGGCAACATCTCCATCAAGGTAATCATCGCTGCACAGCTATTTTCCTCTCGTAATGTTATACGCTAATTTTGTACACAGTTTTCGTCTCAGCTGTGTCACAAGTGAATCAGTTTGAGCAAACTCTATGTAGTTGCTATTTTCACATGCCACAACACAGTGATTAACTGAATTGATGAGCGAACCAACTTTTTATATGGAAACAAGGAAATTGTATCATTTAACCATGATAATTCTAACATGTGTGATCACTGCAATGTTTTCTCGTCAGCTGGTCTGTTACTTTCTGGGAACTGTCTATCTAATATAACTTAGCTTGATTTGTCAACAGGAACTCAGTGATATGACTGCGATAAAGCCTGACGACATTCTAAGCACTTTACAAACACTTGACTTGATACAATACAGGAAGGGCCAGCATGTTATCTGCGCCGACCCGAAGGTCTTGGATCGTCACCTCAAGGCTGCCGGACGAGGAGGCTTGGAGGTGGATGCTAGTAAATTGATCTGGACTCCTTACAAAGAACAAGGTTAGTGTTATTGTGTGTATGTAACATCATGAGTTGTAGATTCTGTTAGCACCAAATATTGATTATGGTGTGTGTATTATCTCTCAGAACTTAACCTGTTGTCCTTTCTCTACTTAAATTTAGAATTTTTAGTAAAAAATTAAGAAAAAAATATTTTTTATTGTTGAAGGTTCATTTATTTTTGAAATGCTCTTTACAGTTTTGAAATCTGCAATAGGAGGGAAAGATCGTTTACTTTTAGGATTTGTTGGGGGAGATTCTTTATTTTTTTAATTAATTATTCAAAACATAAAAGGCCTTTTTTTATTAATATCAACAACGTTCTGATTGATGATAATTCTTTTTCTTCCATTTTATTTTATTTTAGTTAATAAACTCTTTAACCTCGTAACCCTGATTATTCCATCTGTTTATTTTTAATTAATCTGAAGTTATAAACATCAAAGGAGACTATTAATTTCTAAAGTATATAAAACTCTTGGAAATCTACCTCTCCGACACACGATCTACAGCGTATCCAAGGTAGATACTGGTCGGGGTCATTGAACCAGGGGACCACTTTTACGTGTTTCCTCGGCTTCCCTCGCCTGCTTTACTTTCAACGAAGCTGTTGACTATTATTTACAGTCAAAACTTCACCAGTTCCAGCGTTGACTTTTTATTGCTCTTCCTGCTCTCGATCACAGGATCTAATCTCATTAGATTTGTTTTTTTGAAAGGGCCCACTTGAGTTTTTTTTTTTGTTAGTGCACTTCTTTTTGAAAATACCATTCTTATATATATAAAAAAATTCTTTCAGTACGATCCGTCGCCAGGACGGTCGCACAACCAATGGCCAGGCAGCCACAATCAAAGCTGCTAAACAGCCAGGCAACCACGTAGTTAGGTCGAGCGATCATGGTCGTGCGGCTAAGCGACCAGGTCGACAAGCACTCACGCGACCAAACAATCGCACGGTTAGGCCAATTGTACGATGAAGCCGACCATGCGATCAGGGCGCTAGGCGGCCAGGTGGCTAGGCCGAGCAATCGCGGCCGCACAGGCGGCTAGATCGAGCGGTGGAAGAATTTTTTTTAATATATTATTATTATTTTTAATAAAAAAGATATTTTTTTAAAAAAAATAGGCTTTTTGAAAAATATAAAAATATAATGCGTCTTTGTAAAAAAGGCCCAATCTCAATCTCATTTGTTTCATAACTCTCACCCTGCATAAGAGGAGAGGAAGATGAGAAAGAAAATCCCTCCATCCCATTTTGTTCGTTGAAGCCAACAAAATGATATGATTTCACATGGAATAAAGTGTTGAATTTATGCTAATTATATATAGTTAAGCACTTTGATTGTTAAACTCATTGGAATGCCAACTCTAATCGCAATTAGGAAAAGAGACATGATTGTTCTTCGAGCAAAAAATATAAAAGGACCTAAATTATAGCTGTTATAATATAAAATAAAATATTTTTATATCAATTTAATCAAAATTATTCAAACTTTATTAAAATTATTTTAATTTAGTCAAACTCACTTCTAAAGTTGTAGCAACTGTGTTCATAAATGGTATAATAGTTTTGAAATGATTTTGATTAAATTGAAAAGATTTTAATAAGCTTGAACTATCTTAATAAAATTGATAAAAAAAATATTTTGATATAATATTGTACGTAGTAATTTTAATTAAATTGAATCAATTTACTTAAAAGTTTTTTTTATCAAAAAATTTATACTAGACATTATTTTGAATTTTTTAGTAATCCACCAAAAGATACATTTAAAGTAATGGAATTATCAAAAGATGCACTTTAGTTTTAGATTTCTCAAATAGCGCAATTGTTTTTCATTTTATCTCATTCATCAATTTCTATGGTATTACATTAAAAAAAAATATTATTATGATATTAGATTTCAGATAACAACATCATTGTAATATTAGATTTTAAAAAATAATATCATTATGGTTAGGGGTGTCAAAAATGAATCCGACACGAATCGATTTGAAAAATATCGAATTAGGATTGAGAGTTTTCAAATTTAAGTTGAGAGGTTTTAAGGTGTGTTAGGATCGGGTTGGATTCCGATTGATACGTATTGACTTGAATTTAGGATTTAAGATTTTTTTTGGTTAAATCATTTTTTTAAAAAAATTAAGATGACTTAAATATACAATAGCAGAAGATTAATATGATAATAATAAAGTATTGAGATAAAAATAAAAAAATATTTAAACAAGGATTTTTTAAATCGGATCGGTCAGGTTATTCGGATTGGTCCGATTATCCAGATTCAAATTTGAGATTTTCATATTATGTTCGGATTCGGATTAAATTCGAATTGATTTTTTTTTATAATATCCTTACTTCGATCAGATCCGATTCGAATCCATCTGAATTGACCTCTTAATTGTGATTGTGATGTTTTTAAAAATCAATACTATTGTAATACTAATTTTTAAAATACAATAAATATTACAGTGAAGGAATAAAATGGAAACAAGGGGCTTTACAAAATCTGAAAGTACGATTTTTAAGAATTCCACAACCCTTTTTTTATCAGTTGCCTTTTTTTTTTCAAAACGAGTCTAAAGAGCACGCTTGTTCTTTTCATAGGAGCCGTCAGAAGTGCCTTTGTCTGTGGAAAACAGAAACCGTAGATCTTTTGACCACTGACAACCATTCATGTCCTTTTCCTATTTAGAAAGACAGATTGAAAGGAACATGAGAGATTCATAAGATTGCTGAGCAGATCGTTCTCTCTGGTAGTGGTGTTGGTTTCAGTCAAATTATTCCCTACTCTCGCTTTAAACTCATGAAAATCAAGTGTCCTCATGAAGATCAACTGAATAAAACAGTGCCTTTTTCACCTTTTTTTTCTTTTTTCTTTTATCAAATCTCGAATCTGGTTGGATTGTGATCTATGTTCAGAATTGCCATGATGATGAGCTCGGTTAGGTCGACGAGCAAAGACCGATAAATGCCCTATAAAATGATCTCCGAACGAGGAGATGGACATGGCCAACCTTTCGGGCTCACCCGTGCACAAGGTTGGATTCCCTCCGAGAAGGAACTTTGCGAGAGGTTTCACCGACGGCTTGAAAGAGACCTTCTTTGCGGACGATCCATTACGGCCTTACAAGGATCAGCCGCGGTCGAAGAAGCTCTTGTTGGGGCTTAGATTTCTGTTTCCGGTCCTCGAATGGGGGAGGGACTATGACTTGAGCAAGTTCAAAAGGGACATTGTTGCTGGACTCACAATTGCAAGTCTCTGCATCCCTCAGGTATATATTTAGGCATCGACCGATCGACCGGAAACTCGATGTTGTTCGGTTAGGCTACTACTGATTGGGGATTTCTTGAATTTAGGATATCGGGTATGCAAAACTCGCAAACATGGAGCCAAAATATGGACTGTGTAAGCTGAATTCAAATGTTCCTTGGTCTCGATCGGTCCTTAATTTGATAACATTGGCAATTGTTTTGTTTTGTTTTTTTCTTTGTTGTAGATTCGAGTTTTGTTCCACCTCTAGTTTATGCAGTGATGGGCAGCTCGAGGGACATTGCGATCGGACCGGTAGCAGTCGTGTCACTCTTACTCGGGACCCTTCTTCGGGCAGAAGTCGATCCGGTAAACGATAGCGAGGAGTATCGAAGGCTAGCATTCACTGCAACCTTCTTCGCTGGTGTCACTCAGGCAGCATTGGGATTCTTAAGGTATCATTTTCAGTGTCGCATTTGCGAATTCTTGTTTCATTTCATCTCGAAGACAAGTGACTAAGCCTGGGCTCTAGTCGTGTTCGACTCTACTAGATCGACATGTTACAAAGCCTGCTTTTGTTAGTCCAGTGCACGAAACTCCTGTCAATACGGCGACTCTTTTGTTAGTACTAAGGGACTATAAGGTTCCAAAATTTTCCAACTTACATGCTTCAGATGCGCGTTTCAGATTAGGCTTCCTGATTGAGTTCCTTTCGCATGCTACCATTGTCGGATTCATGGGTGGTGCCGCCGTTACGATAGCCCTTCAGCAGCTCAAAGGATTTCTGGGCATAGACAAGTTCACCCAGCAGACCGACATAGTTTCGGTTATGAAGTCTGTGTTTCACTCGGCTAGCCATGGGGTAAAGTTACTAATTCTCTGTTACATTGGCTGAGATTTCTCGATCGAACTTCTTGCTCAAATTGTTGATCTTTTCGCAGTGGAATTGGCAGACGATACTGATAGGCTCATCCTTCTTGGCTCTCCTTCTCGTGGCTCGATACATTGTATGAACTTCTTGTTGCTCGGCCTAAGTAAGATTCGGTTTTCGATCGGTTAGTGATAAAACAAACTCATTGTAGGGAAAGAAGAAAAAGAACCTTTTCTGGGTTCCTGCTGTTGCACCATTAGCTTCTGTTATTTTGGCCACTTCTTTGGTCTACATCACTCGTGCCGATGAGCACGGTGTTAAAATCGTAAGTCGTCGTTAGATCATGATTCTCCATTCGATAATTCTTCGGTTATTTCTATACTTAAAGAATCATTGAACTAAAAGGTGAGAAAAATAGACAAAGGGATCAACCCGCCGTCGGTTCATCAGATACATTTCACCGGTCCATTTGCCGCGAAAGGACTAAGAATTGGGATGGTAGCAGGAATAGTAGCTTTGACAGTAAGTATCGAAAGAAACACCATTTCATTCGTAAGACCGGGTGTCTGTTTGTCTGTCTATCTGTTTAATCGATTTCTGAATTTTATTAGGAAGCGGTCGCGATCGGTAGAACATTTGCCGCAATGAAGGATTACCAATTGGATGGAAACAAGGAAATGGTGGCACTAGGAACCATGAACATGGTTGGCTCCATGACATCTTGCTATGTGTCTACTGGTAAATTCAAAACTAAAGAACCGCCAAATTTGAAACGAACACAATTTTTCCATCTTCTTTTCAATTTTTCGCAGGTTCCTTTTCGCGTTCAGCAGTGAATTTTATGGCCGGCTGCCGAACATCGGTTTCGAATGTGGTCATGTCGGTAGTAGTGATGCTAACCTTGATGATCCTCACACCTCTCTTCAAATACACCCCGAATGCCATCCTTTCTGCCATCATAATCTCGGCCGTGATAGGTTTGATCGACTACGAAGCGGCATTTCTCATTTGGAAGGTTGACAAATTCGACTTCATAGCATGCGTCGGAGCTTTCTTCGGTGTAGTCTTCATTTCGGTCGAGATAGGCCTCTTAGTCGCGGTAAGAATCTACTTACTTTCAAAGAGGTTTGTTTGTTGCTAGCTAAACCAAGTTTGTTGTTAGATCTCAATTTCACTCGCGAAGATCCTTCTGCAAGTGACAAGGCCAAGGACTGCTTTGTTAGGGAATATTCCGGGAACGAGTATATACCGAAATATCGAACAATATCCTGAGACAACAAGAGTCCCAGGAGCTCTCATTGTGAGAGTTGATTCTGCTATTTACTTTACAAACTCAAATTATGCCAAAGAAAGGTAATTCATTTTAGTTTTTTTTTTTTTTTGCCTCCAATTTTGGTGCTCTCTTTGAGTTTCGATGTCGAACTGCAGGATCCTTAGATGGTTGAGAGATGAAGAGGAGCAACTGAAAGAAAACCGTCTACCGAAAATCGATCTATTGATTGTTGACATGTCGCGTAATGAACCACACACATCGCTCTAAATTTTTCTCTCTTGGTTGGATCGAGTATATTGATAATTCTCAGTGATACTTACTACAGCTGTGACGGATATCGACACGAGTGGTATTCATGCCTTCGAAGAGTTGCATAGAAGCCTCCGAAAGCGCAAAGTCGAGGTTAACAATGTCTAGTGCTAGCTAAAGTATTGAAAATTCAAAGTCTAGTGCTGAATGTAGTGTTTTTTTGTTCTTCAGCTTGTTCTTGCGAATCCCGGGCCGGCGGTGATCGAGAAGCTCCAATTGGCCGGGTTCATCGAGTTGATAGGGCAGGACAAGATCTTCCTCACAGTCGGAGAAGCGGTGATGGCTTGTGCACCAAACACCATCGAAGAGGCATGCTAGTAGGACAAGCTTGACGGATTGTAGTTTGTTAGAAACACTTATTGAGCTAAGTTGGAGCCTCTACCGAGTTCAACTTAAAGGATCTCAATCGCAAGACTTTTTAAAGTACTAAAGCTAGAATTTTTTAAGAAAATAAATTTCTATTCGAAGAGTGCATAACCGCATGAATAAATTCATACCGACTAATTAAGATTTTTTTTATTAAATTATTTTTCATAATAGATTATAGAGGAGATTCTTACCTGATAAGTTAATTGAAAAGTCTAACAAAAAATAATACTAACAAAAAAAAATAATTTAAAAGCCACAATAATACCCTCCTACACAATGTAGGACCAAACTTTCTAGCTAAATTATCGAAAACTCATACCGCACGAATAAAACTAGAATTTTTTAAGAAAATAAGTTTCTATTCGAAGAGTGCATAACCGCGCGGATAAATGCATACCGACTAGTTAAGATTTTTTTTATTAGATTGTTTTCATAATATATTAGAGAGGAGATTCTTACCCGATAAATTAATTGAAAAATCTAACAAATAATAATACTAACAAAATCAAAATCTAAAAGCTACAATAATGCCCTTATAGTTAGAATTATCAAATGGATCAATCCGTAGCGGGACGGATCGGTTTGTGAAGGACTAATTATTTGGTGGGATGGAACAGGTTGACCCATCATCTTAGTGAGTTGAGAAATATCTAACCCAATCCAATCCAAGATGGGTTACGGGTTATACGGGCCAACTCATGGGTCCATTAAAATTTTTAAAAATAATAATAAAAAAATACATATCTTTAACATTTTGCTTTGGAAATTTTTTATCAATTAAATGTATCTAAAAATATATATTTTAAATATAAATAGATATAAATAAGCATGAAAAATATTATTTTTATATAAAAATTGTAAAAAAAAAAATAAACTAATATAAAATTTAACTTACGCATGTTTCTCAACCCGCGGGTCAATCCAAGTCCATCGCGGGCCAATCCACACGGGTCGCTGGCTAACTTGTGCGACTCAACTCGCGACGGATTTGAGTTAATAAAATTTTAACTTAACTTGTTTAAATTATTTGACCAGACGGATTAATAAACGGCTTTACTTATGATTGTCTTTAGATTAAATTTTTACTCAATTTGAAATAAAATAATGGATTAAAAAAATATTTTTTATCATGTAAATCAGCAAGTACCACCTCCAGAATTAGCATCTTTTATATCATTTTCTTATATTTTTATTATTATATGTACTGATAGAGCTATATAGCTGTAGACATCTCTCTCTCTTTTTTTTTGTCATATTGTAATAAATATGAGATGATAAATAAAAGGAATAAGTTGTCGGTGGAATAAAGTTTTAATCTTATTTTAATTTTTGAAATATATCCTATATTTAAAAATCAAATGGTATTCTGGTGTTATTTTATAAACTATAAAAATAGATATAATATTTAAAATTATAAAGTGAGAAAGAAAGAAAGTATAAAAAAAATATCAAAATGACACCCTTTTATAGTGAAAAAGAAAGCCCTATATTAAAAAAACAAAAACAAAATTACGTCCATTCTATTTTTCCATCCCAAAATCTTTTTGTTTCAATAGTGTTGTAGCAAACAAAATTACTTCAAGCAATTTTTTTTATCAATACTGTTTCATATTATAGTTGTGTCGGTTAAAAATCTCCAAATTTTAGCTAAAATTACTCTAATTATATCAATTTTAATCAAAATTACTCTAATAGTATTTAATTAATTTTGATTGAGTTGATCTAATTTTAATTAAATTGGAGCAATTTCACTAAAGTTATTTAGATTAATTTTGAGTATGTTATAGTAATTTTTAACTAATATCACTGTTTATAAATAAAAAAAATAGAAGGACAAAAATAAAAAGAGCATATATCTTTTGCAAAATCATCTGATGAACACCTCATTTCCAATTAAAATCAAATAATCGTCTCATTTAACACGAACGGTCCAAAATACCTTTATATTATTTGATCATTCGTTCGTATAGAAGCTAGCAATTAGCTTCTACAATCGTAGAAGCTAGTTGCTAACTTTTACAATAGTAACTTTATATATTTTAATTTTGCTTCTTTGAGTGATGATCTAATTAAAATAATATTTCAATGAACAAAATAAATGATATGGATTATATGCCACTTACTATATTTTCAATGAATATTATCTAATCATGATCGACCGTGTAAAAACTAACATGTAACTTATATAACGTGTAGAAGCTAGCTGCTAGCTTATACAAGGATGATATTATATCATTTTAATTTTGCTTCTTTGAGTGCTAACTTAGTTAAAACAACATTTCAACGAGCAAAATAAATATGTAGACTCCATGACACTCATTACATTTCAAATAAATATAATTTAATCATGATCGAGCGTGTAGAAGCTAGCATGTAGCTTCTACAATGTGTAGCAACTACCTGCTAACTTTTACACGTTGTAGAAGTTAGCCGGTAGCTTCTGCACAATATAGAAGCTACTCGGTAGCTTCTACAATGACACTAAATCCATGAGTATTTTTGGAATAAAATCATGGAAGAGGTGCCGATTTGATTTTTTTGAAAAATAGGCACTAATCTAATTTATTTATTTATTTTAATTTGGGACGTTTTTTTAATTTTTGCCTAAAATAGAAGGGATATCTTTTTAATATATATATTTTTTAATATGAGACTCTTTTTTAATGATAAAAAAATAAATTAAAAACGCTTTTTTAATTTATATCGAGAAATAAACTACAATTTTTTTACCGAACTACGTAGCTAAATTTGCCAAATATCCATTTCATATACCAAATCACGTATGGAATATCAATTTTACCCTCCGCCTTTTCCCTCGTGATTGTCGCGTGCATTCGAACCGAAAGAGAAATCCGAACCACATTCGATTTTTCTTCATGGCGACGTGCATCCGAACCAACATCGACGACCGACAACGGTGCAAGTACTTCGTCAAAAAGGTGAACAAGAAAACCTAAACCTAAACACCACGTCATTTCCAACACCGTTGAGTTTCTAACGGTATGCAGCACGATGCAACAACTCAACGAAGACAAACGACAGCTTCGATTGCAACCTTAAAACTGAAGTCCTAACTAGCGAAACACAACCTTCCTCCCGGTTAGCTCCGATTGTAACGGTCGAGCAAAACTCAACTCTGTTCTTTTTTTGGGTTAGCACTCAAATCTTCCCGCAAGGAGAAACACCCTTAAAACTGAAGTGTCGAACTTTGGTTTGGTGTAAATCACTTTTCTAAAAGCTGCAAAACTCCCTACACAAAAAAAGTACTCCAAAATTCCAAGCAATCCAGAATAACTCCAAAGCACCAGCAACATCTAAAATCCTACCGAGGACGAAGCTTTTCACTGGGATCAATCGAGACGTGTATGTTTTCTTCTACCGATTATTAGTTGTCCTTTTCACTTTTTATAGATTAACATTATCAATTTGTAGGAAGATTAACATTTTGAATTTTAGATGTCTTTATTTAATTCTTTAAATCAAAACTCTAATTTTGTTTTTATCTAAAAGACAATTTTTTCTAAAAGGATAAATCCTAAAAGGTTTATAGTACAATTTTAGCAAGATACACATTTAATAATCTACTGACTTCCTCTACTCGGCTATTGTGTTTTTTAAATATTCACAATCTTAATAGAATTTTTGTTCGCAATATGGTTAATTTGTAATATCAATGGAGGGAAGATCAAATTTCTGATGAGGTGCTCATAGTTATGATGCAATCTATAGGTTCACAAGTAGAGAATCGAAACAAATCCATTACTCCAAATATAAATATGAGTACCAGCAATAGGACACCTTCAACTTCCTCTAGTGTTGTGGTCAATATTGGAGAGACTATTAATTACAATTTCAATTTGAATGAACAAGCTCTTAGTTTTGAGGATGACCCAATACATACGAGTATAGAATTGGAAAATCTTTTTGAGGATACGTGGATTGAACAAGAATATAACGAGAATAGAATGGCAGCGGAAATTGAAATGGATGTCTCTGAGGATGAATTCTTAGCAAATGATATGCACTATTTATTAGATGAGCCAGTGAACACTAACGAATATAGCGATTTTGAAGAGCAATTTTCATTGGCTGAAGATGCATATGAAATGAACACAAGACTTGTTCCATTACTAATGGAAGAAGTAGATGACTTTGCTGAGGAATTTTGTGTTGGTAAGGTAACATATTTTTTTAACTTGTTCCATAGCGTTAACTCAACTCAATTTTAGTAGTACTAACATATATCAATTCTTATTGTAGGTTTACACAACACAAATATTTTAAAGATGCACTTGCTAAATGTGCTATGAATAGACGCTTCACATGCAAAATAAAGGACAACAAGGATAATAGAGTTAAAGCAATATGTGATGAAGAAAATTGCACATGGACAATAATTGCAAAAGGAAATATTGAGATATTGAGTTCATGGTTACAAAATATTTAGAGCGTCATTAGTGCAGTCTTAGTATGACAACAACTGATCATCCTGCATGCACATCTTCATTTATAATTTCTCAGATTGAAAGTCATTTTGTGGCATTAGCAGATTATAGACCCATAAACATTCAAAATGAGATGAAATCACAATTTGGAGTGAATATATCATATCAAAAGGCATACTATGCACATGTGAAAGCTATAAATAAGGTAGTAGGTGATTTCAATAAGGATTATGGTGATCTCCCTAGACTATTTCGTGAGCTAAAATATAGAGACCCAGATACATACGTTGCATTGAAAAGAAATGGTGATAAGTTCCAACGTTGTTTTTGGGATTTTGGTGCATGTGGAAGACTTTTTCGAATATATTTTCATAAATTAATTGGAATTGATGCAACACACCTGAGGGGCAAGTATCCTGGTGTATTATTGATGACCACAACAGTAGATGGTAATGGAAATCTTCTTCCAATTGACTTTGCAATTGCTGAGGTTGAGTGTGGCTCTGCACGTGAGTGATTTTTAAATCATCTAAAGATATTTCTTGTTGTTGCTCCAACAAATATGACAATTAGATCCAATAGACATCGCGGAATATTATTTGCAATGAGTAAAGTTTACCTACTGCTTATCATGAATTATGTTGTCATCACCTGTCTTGTAATATGCTTATAGATACTCATGATAGACTTACATTAGGATTGTTTTGGACTATCGCTAGAACAAATACAATTCCACAATTTGATCGAATCATGCAGACTATGTCAGAAACACATATAGATGCTTATAAATGACTTCAAAATATAAAACCTACAAAATGGGCAAATGCACATTTCCCTGGTAGAAGGTACTCAATGTTGACAACGAATTATGCTGAAAACATGAATGCATTGTTCAAGAATACTCGAGAACTCCCAATTACAATGCTAATAAACAACACAAGGAGGAAGGTTGCTCAATGGTTTTATAACCGTAGGGAGCAAGTGTCTACTTCTACAAGAGTATTGACGCCATTAGCTATGAAGGAGATTGACACTAGGAGACAAAAAATTGGGTACTATACGGTTCATCCACATAGTAGAATAGAAATGAAGGTACAAACTTCATCATAATCCTCATCATCCTATATAGTTGACATGGAGTTTTGTAAATGTGATTGCGGCGAGTTCTAGATTTTAGGGCTTCCTTGCTCACACGCTATGACAGTGTGTTTATACAAGAACATGGACTCGTATAAGTATTGTGAGCATTATTTCTTATTTGAAACTTGGAAAAGTACTTATATGGATTGCATTTATCCATGTAGAAGTAAACAATATTGGCCAATAGGTGGACATAATGTATTGTTTTACCACCTAGTAGCCTTGTGCAACATGGAAGAAGGAAGAAGGCGAGGATCCCATCCAAGCACACGGGAAAGGTTAAAAACAAGTGTAGTAGGTGTAAACAATTATGTCATAATAAAAGATCGTATAGAATGTCTCCAGCAAGTTGATACATGTATTGGTGTTCTTTTGTGATAGTGCTCCACTTTTGTATGTATTTGACACACAAGCCTATCATTGTGATGAATGAACATCTAAGTGTATTTTGATTAACATAGCATTAATTTTAAAATGATTGATTTACATTTAAATATCTCAATGTAATGTTGTCTATGTTGTGTTTTTATATTCATATGTTCTCTTATGTAGAGATATAAATTGTGTGTGTTGGTATGTGCAATTAGAATGTTTTAAATGCGATGTTTGAAAAATGGATGATAGACATTAGCCATTCAGACAATCTAATAGATTGTATAAAATTTTTGTGTTGTGTAAAGTAGCGTTCAAAAAATTGTTGCTCTTGATATGGTGTATCGCAATGTTGTTTGATGGCATAGATACATTTAGGACACCTGCTTCGATGTCGTTTGGTCCATCAGCCAATTTTGGTCAAAATCGATTGATAGACCTTAGCAACTCTAAAAATCAAAAGTTTCATATCACAAGAAAGAGGGGAGATCAAGGTTCTCAAATATGTTGTGGATGAGTGATCATCATCGCCGTATCATTTTTATTGAGCTTCTGACATCATTTCTCATGGTCGAATTGTGTTCAAAAAATCACTGCTATCGATATGGTATATCACAACGTTGTTTGACAACATGGATACATTCAGGACACCTGCCCAAGCGCATAGGGACTGGTTCCATGTCAATCCGATGTCGTTTGGTTCATCAGTCAATTTTGGTCAAAATCAGTTGATGGGCTTTAGCAACTCTAAAAACCAAAAGTTTCATATCATAAGAAAGAGGGGAGATCAATGATCTCAAATATGGTGTGGATGAGTGATCATCATCGCCATATCATTTTTATTGATCTTCCAACATCATTTCTCGTGGTCGAATCGTGTTTAAAAAATCGCTGCTCTCGATATGATGTATCGCAATAGTGTTTGAGGGCATGGATACATTCAGGACACCTGTCTGAGAGCATAGGAATTGATCCTGTGTCAATCCGATGTCATTGGGTCCATCAGCTGGTTTTGGTCAAAATCGACTGATAGGCTAAAATCGAAAGTTTCATATCAAAAGAAAGAGGGGAGATCAAGAATCTCAAATATGGTGTGAATGAGTGATCATCATTGTTGTATCATTTTTATTAAGCTTTCGACATCATTATCAATCAGTCAAATCTATTTGTCAGTTGACAGATTCAATGATTAGTCGAATTGATTGGGCGATCAGTCAAATCTATTTTCTATTGTTCACTTCAGAAACAACACCAGTCGACTAATTTCCCATATTAGTCGAATCGATTCGTTTCTGTTCACTTCAAGAATTGAACCAGCCAACTGATGTTTCATGTCAGTGGATCGATTCGTTTTTGTTCACTTCAGAAACTGCACCAATCGACTGATTTTCCATATCAATCGAATCGATTCATTTTTGTTCACATTAGAAATTGAACCAGTTGACTGATGTCCCATGTCAGTCAAATCAATTCATTTTTGTTCACTTTAGAAACTGCACTAGTCGAACCGATTCGCTAATCAATTCGACTGATCTAAATATTAGTCGATTGATATGTGAAATTGAACTTGAACATAGGTTCTACTTGGATTGAATCTCAGTCAACTGAATTGCTAAAAACTCGACACAATAACATATTGATTAGACTGGTGTCATACAACAGTCGATTGATAATAAAATTGATTCAGTTGAGATTTTCAATCGACTGATTTAAAGAGAATTTGGCACAGAAGCAAATCGATTCGACTGGGATTGTATCCCAGTCGATTGATTCGCTATAAGCTCGATGCTTTAGCATATTGATTCGATTGGTATCAGACACTAGTCGATTGATCTAGGAAAATACAAGGCGAGTTTTTAAACCCAACCTGTGCATTTTGAAATCCATTCAACTGCTTGCCCTAACTCTCGATTTCTTCTCCCTCCAAACCCTAAACCTTCCGACCTTCTCAGGTGACTCCTTGTTCTGGTGCTCCTCTTCCCTCCAAACCCTAAACCCTTCCAACCTTCTCCTGCAACTCTTCTCAGAAGCTCCTCCGGCCAGCTCCCTTATCTCCTGATCCGACCGTGCCCCCTTCATTATCATAATCCATCAACATCTATGGCTCCTAAGTAATTATCTTAGCCATGATTAAATTTCGTTACCTTATGATTCATATCATTGTTTCTAATCCTATTATTGATGCATTCACATGCATACATGTAGACCCAAATGTAGGCAGATTGAGGCTAGTGAAGGCCCCTCTAGGACTTCCTCTAAGGGAAAGAGTTCTAGTGACCGGTCTCACTCATTCAAAATCATTCCATCCCGATATCTACATATAGAGTTCTTTCATGACAAGGGTTCTGATATCTTAGAAATTGTCGTCCATTATAAATTAGAAAAAATTATGTTTTGCGACACTCTTATGCATCTAGACCTAGTGGACGAATTCTATGATAACATGCATTTTGTTAGTGATGGTCCGGTGTACCGAACTTGCGTAGGTAAATGTGATCTCGACTTTACACCGGACATTTTGAGGTCATTATTAGGTTGTCGTCCGGCCGACAACAACTTTGTGCTCTATTCTACCTATAGAGAGCCTCTTCTAGAGCCTTTTGCCCATTGGACCATAAATGTCACGTTTGAGCACATTTACCATCGGTCTAGACCTTTGAACAAGAGAATTTTCTCTGCTCAAGGCCTATCAACTCCCGACAATGTCCTCTATAAAATCATTGTCGGGGTGCATATTGTCGATAGTCACTCGTGCTCTAGCCTCTATTAGACCGAGTCATCTATTTCTGTTGTATGCATTTCGTCATAAGTTAGATGTAGATGTGGATTTGAACATGTTTCATTGCATTGTGCATTACACAAAACCCATCTAGAAAAAGATCCACATGCCTTTCCTACACCTCATTACAACATGACTTGCATCTATAGGCATTGATGTTGATAGGGACAAGGCAAACATCAAACCTTTGATTGAGTATGATGGGATTGGCCTACATAACTTTTCCTTAGCTAGGATGAAGGCGGGCAACAGGACTATGGTGTGGGAATCTAACCATGATGATCACGTCGACAAGCTTGGTGGTGAGGCTGAGGAGAGCACACCATGGTTGCCAGTTCCAGCGGCAACTCCGGAGGCCATAGATGATGATGACTCCTCGAAGGATCGAGACAATCGCTGGGAGGCAATTTTTGAGTCCATCGATACACGATTTGAGGAGTTTCACATGGACCATGACCGTGATATGATTGCGGTGCATACAAAGCTTGGGGATATTAGACGCAGACAGATTGATCTTCAAACGAACGTAGCTTCATTGCATGACCTAGTGAGCTCATGGATGTTGGGTCATCCTCCTCCATCACTTCCTCCTACCGGCGATGCGACCGATGCTGCCGAGCATCCACCTATGGACTTAGAATAGGTGTCACATGTTATGATTGATGTATTAATATGGGTTCACCTAGTACTTTGTATGTTGACTTGTTCTGATTATGCCTTGCGAGGCACGTTTTTGTATAACTATTATACTTTATGATGATCTTTTGGGCATATGTATTTTGCTTGCTTTATATTCTCACGTGTTTATTTTCTTTATTGTATGGGGTTGTGTCCCATCTTTTATGTTTTGTTTGCTATGTGTGTTATAGGGGAGTGCCCCATCTTATATGTTATGCTTGCATGAGTTATGCGGGGGAGTGCCCCATTTTGCACGTTATTCATATCTTGCAAAAGAATGGGGGGAGTGCCCTATACTTTTGCGTGGGTGGATGAAGACTGATGCAGGAGCATCCAGCAGTACAACCAATTTATGTCCTCTGATACGCTTATGTTCCCCTTCGAGCTGTGACGAGAAGAAAACAAGGCTATCAACCTTCCTTTTGGGCCGATCGAGACTACCAACAAGAAAGATGACTAATCCGTGGACTCCTGACGCGGTTGTGCTCTATTCGAAGTCTTGACGAGAAGGAATCAACTTTCTAATAGCCGTCAAAATTCTAGAATTGGTCTTTTAACCTTTTCTTTTATTTGTTTTAAATTTTTAGGATTAGTTTTCTTTTCTAAAAGGTAGTTTAGATTTTATCTCCTATTTTTTAAGAATTATTTTTATTTTTTAAAATTTAGTTTAAATTTTATCTTTTTTTAGGATTAGTTTTCTTTTACTTTTTTTTCTGTTACGATTTTTTCTTATTTCTTAGGCTATTTAAACAAGGGTTAGTCTCTTGTAAAAATATATTAAGTTTGGTTTTTTATTTGAATAAAATTTATTTTTGTTTAAACCTAGAGGCGACTCCTCTTTGTTGGCGAATCCCCTTCTTCCTACACTTTCTCTGTAACCTCTTTTCGAACGTCGCACCCGGAGATTTTCTCCCCTGCGCTAGTGACTCCTTGGCACAAGATTGATATCTTGCACACATACCCACGGCAAACAAGATATCGGGCCTACTAACCATGAGATAAAGGAGACTACCTATATCACTACGATATAATTTTGGATCAACTTCTTTTCCTTCAAGATCGTTATCTAATTTTGTATTAGTTGTCATAAGAGTAGATATTTCTTTGGCACTTTCCATTTCAAATTTCTTGAATATTTCTTTTGCATAATTAGATTGATGAATATATTTTCCTTCTTTAGTTTGCTTAATTTGTAGTCTTAGAAAAAAATGTCAACTCACATCCAAACTCATTTCAAATTCACCCTCCATTTGATTTATGAACTCATTTAGATAGTTTTTGTTAATAGAACCACAAATAATGTCATCCACATATACATGGGCCACAAAAATATCATTTCCACTATTTTTCAAAAATAATGTAGGATCAATTTATCTTTTATGAAATTCTTTAGACACTAGGAATGTTGACAACCGTTTATACCAAACACGAGGTGCTTATTTTAACTCATACAAGGTCTTTTTAAGCTTATAGACCTAGTTTGGAAATTTTGAATTTTCAAACCTCAGTGGTTGTTTAACATAAACTTCTTCATTAATAAAACCATTTAGAAATACTGATTTCACATCCATTTGATATAATTTAAAACTTTTGTAATCCACGAATGCTAACATCATCCTAATGGACTTCAATCGAGCTACGAGTGAATATGTTTTATCATAATCTTACTCTTCTACTTGATTAAAGCCTTTAGCAATCAATCTAGCTTTATTTCTCACAACCACTCCCTTATCATCAAGTTTGTTTCGACAAACATACTTTGTGTCAATAATTGAGTTTTTTTCGAATCTAGGAACTAAATCTCAAACTTGATTTCTCTCAAATTGAGATAATTCATCTTGCATTGTTAAAATCCAATCTGGATCAAGCAAAGCATCATCAATAGTTGTTGGTTCAATTTGGGAGATCAATGCTATTTGACTTTCTTCATTCCGAAAATATGATCAAGTTCTCACCCCTTGTGTAATGTCTCCTATGACTTGATCTAAAGGATGATTAACATTTGTTCTAGTGGATCTTTATTCTTGAGTTATGATGATCACATTCTCAAGTGGTGACCCTTCTATTCTTTCACTCTCAATCTCTTGGTTTTCTCCCCCTTGATGGTTTCCCTCATTTAATGTTAATTTTTTTTAATTCAAATTGCATTTCAACATCGATTGTCTTTGTTAGATTTGAGGATGGATTTTCTTCAAAAACAACATTTAGGGATTCTTCAACTACTTTAGATCTCTTATTGTAAACTCTATAGGCTTTACTATGATTAGAGTACCCTATAAGGATACCCTCATACGCCTTAGCCGAGAATTTTCTTAAGTGATATTTGGTATTTAAAATGTATACTTTACATCCAAACATTCTATGATGTCTAATTATCGGTGGTTTTTCAAATCACAACTCATGTGGTGTTTTATCTAAGAATCTATGTATTAGGGTTCGATTTTGCACATAACATGTTGTATTTATTGCTTCGGCCCATTGATAGCTATGAAGTAAATATTCATTCAACATGATCCTAGCGACCTCTTGTAAAACTCTATTATTTCTCTCAATAACTCCATTTTGTTGAGGTGTGCTAGGGGTGGAGAATTCATGTTTATATCCATTTTCTGAGCAAAAAATAGCAAATCTATCATTTTCAAATTTACCTCCATGATCACTTCTTAATCAATTTATTTTCTAATTTTTCTCATTTTCTATTCTTCTACAAAAATCAATCAATGTTTCTAAGGTATGATCCTTATGTTTCAAGAAAGACACCCAAGTGTATCTAGTAAAATCATCTATCACAACTAAACAATATCTACTACCATTCAAAGAAACATGCTTACTAATATCAAACAAATCCATGTGTAATAGTTCTAATGTAGTAGATGTGCTTAAAATGGTTTTACCTTTGTGGATAACTTTGATTTTCTTACCCATTTGACATGCATCACACAATTTGTCTTTTTGAAACTTCAACTTTGGCAATCCTTGCACCAACTCTTTCTTTGATAGCCTTTTGATATTCTTCATGTTGGTGTGAGCAAGTCTCCGGTGCCAAAGTCAAGTCTCTTCTTCTTTAGACATGAAACACTTAACAAACATATTAGTAGCACTAAATAGTTCAACTTGATAAATATTTTCTTTCTATGGCCTATAAACATGGTAGTGTTTAGTTTGCTATGCTTGATTAGACATTGAGATAAGTTAAACTCAACTTTATATCCCAAAACACATAGTTGACTAATACTTAGAAGATTGAAGGTCATGCCTTTCACTAATAAGATATTTTTAATCATAAATTTTTCAAAAAAATTAATGTCTCCTATTCCTATAACCTTAAGCTCACCACTATTACCAAAAGAAACTATACCTTTATTTTTGTTTTTGAGTGATGAGAACTTCGATGAGTCTCCCGTCATGTGCCTAGAGTAACCGCTATCGATAAATCATATTGTTGGATGCTCCCCCTCGGCATATGTCTATTCAAACACGATGAACTAAATATTTTGGTACCCAAATTTTGGATCCGGTAACATCAACGACATATTTCTTGGGTACCCAAGCTTACAAAGTTTTAATTTTAGAAACATTATTTCTACTAATTAAGGATATAAATTTAACTTATTTGTGTTTCTTTTGTATCCTAATCATGCTTTGTTATAAACAACTCGTTGAGCTCCTAAAATCATGTCTAAATATTTAGAACTTGAAGTAAGCTTTTCGAATGCATGCAAGTCTCACATGACCTCTACCTTTTGATTTATATAAAGCATTTGTTAAGCATGCTATGGTAGAGTAGGGTTTATCTAATTTAGGAGAAGTTATCTCGTCATCACTAGATGATGACTCACTTGAAGACTCCACATTTTTTCCAAGGATGCCTTCTTCATCCTCGTTGCTCTCAACATTTTCCAATGTCATGAGAGTTAAATATCTTGAAGTCTTTCTCTCTTTTTCTCCTTCTGATAAGCTGGAAGATGAGTCATCCCATGTAGCCTTCAAAGCCTTCTTTTTCTTTGGCTTATCTATTGGTATAATCATCCTTGGGTCAAGGTTGACCAAGTTGACTAAGCTCAGGTTGACTCAAGCTTAAGTTTTGATATTTGAAAATATGTAAGAGAGAAGTCAAGTAGGTCAAGGAAGTATTAGATACTTAACTTATAAAGTCATAACTGAGGTGAAGCAAGAGGAAAGACCTGGTGGGACTAGGCAGTGGAAGATCAAACTAAGGTTAGGCAAGAGAAAGTCTTAACTGAGGTTAGGCAAATGAAAGTCCTAACTAAGGCTGGACAAGGGGAAGTTTTAACTGAGATTAGGCAAGGGAAAATCCAATGGGAAGGTTAGTAAGGGCAAAGTCCAAGTTGGTCAGGGAGGACCAGCCACTTGGTGATCGGAAGTCTTAACTAAGGTTAGGCAAGGAACCTAACTGAGGTTAGACAAGGGGAAATCCTAACTGATGTTAGGTAAAGGGAAGTTCAAGTGGGTCAAGGAGGACCAGACATTTGGCATGAGTGAAAAAATCCTAATAGGTCAAGGTTGACCAGATATTGGGCAACGGAAAGTCCCAACAGGTCACGGATGACTAGATGTTGGGTTGAGAAAATCTTGGTAGGTTGAGGTCAACTAGATATCAGGCAAGATCCAAATTCAGGCATGAAAAGATTAAATTTAGGATTACCAATCGATTGACAGGAAGTGACAATCGATTGGTAAACCCTAAACCAGATTCCAGGGTTTTAGGCTTAAGTCAATCGATTGGCTTGAGACACCAATCGATTGGACTAGAGTTGCCTGCTCAATTGATTGGCAAAGGAAAAAGTAGCAAGAAAAGAAAGGGAGTTGTGGAATCAATTGGAGAGGAGGCTCAATTGATTGGCAGAGACTTTCTCGCAAATAATAGGCTTCTGAATCGATTATCCTAATCGATTTAGCGTGGCCAATCGATTGAGGCAATCGATTAGGAGCCTTTTCTCGAGTAAACAGAAGGTTTGTGAATCGATTGGGGAAATCGATTCAACCAGAGTTCTCAAGAGAATAGTAGGTCTCTGAATCGATTAAGGCAATCGATTAGAGGCTAACCAACCGATTGATATGACTCACTAATCGACTAGATAGGAGAAAAAGAGTCGTTCTATAGGTTTTAAACAGTCGAGCCGATGTGATAATCAATTCGGGATAAGGCCAATCGATTGGGAGGTATTTTCCAACTCGAAAGGAACCCTAGAAAAGGGCGTTTGCAAAGAGTTTGAAGCATCCAGTTCTTGAGAAGTTGGGGGAAAAAGTATTGCTGCATTTCCAACCACCAAGAGGTATTTCCAAGCCACAAGAGATCAAGCAAGCAAGGTTATTCATTATAAAATTATTTTTTATTATATTTGCTTGTGAATTGTGGATTTCTTGTTGTATTCTCGTGTTCGAGATTGTACGAGGCTTCTCCGCCTCCGAAGAGTTTTCAAGAAGGAGGTTTTTCATAGTAAAGCTGTGAGAGAGAGTCGGACCCTTGGATTAGTCATCTCAAGAAGGTGAATACCAAGTAAATCAAAGGAGTTAGCATTGTAGAGTCTTCGCTTCGAGTTTTCCGCTGCAAATCAAGTTCAAAGAAGTGAAGCGAGCTATTCACCCCCTCCCCCTCCCCCCAAGCTCATATCGGTCCTAACATTATCATCTTGCTTCTTCAGTTTTGGACAATCAACTTTGTATTACCCTTTCCTATTGCACTTGAAACAAACTGCATTGGATTTTAGTTTTGATCTTACCATAGACTTACCCCTTCTTTTGTTGTCACTGAACATCTTCTTGACATCCTTCTTGTTGAACTTTCGAGAGTGTCTCATCATCTTCTGAACAAAGTTTGTTATCTCATTGGATGACATATCTTTATCACTATCACTTTCTTAATTGGATTTGGATAAAGTCTCTGCCTTCCTTTCCTTTTTCTTCTCCTTGCTCTTTTTCTTGCTATTTTTCACCTGCAAACAAAGTTATACCCTTCTCCTTATGGCTTGCATTAGCTTGCTTATGCAATTCAAGTTCACAAAATAATTAATCTAACTTAACAATTGACAAATTCCTTGAAATCTTATAGGCATCAACCATTAATAACCATAGTGAGTTTCTTGGGACAGATTTAAGCGCATATCTGATAATATCTTTATTCTCTACCTTTTCTCCGATGGCGTGAAGTCCGTTCAACAACTCTTTCAACCTTCCGTGAAGTTGACACACGGTTTCACCTTCTCTCATCATGAAATTCTGCATTTGGTTCATGAGAAAATCCCTCTTTTCAATTCTAGAGTCCTTGGTGCCTTCATTGAGATCAATCAACTTATCCCACAGTTCTTTGGCACTATTGAATGGACCGACCTTGATTAATTGCTCCAAACTCAGTCCACACTACAGTGTAATGACCGCTTTGGAATTTGCTTGCGACTTCCATTTTTGATCTGCGGACCATCTTGCGGACTCTAATACTTTGTCATCTTCAACTGTTAGCTCAGAGAAGCCCTCAGTTACGAAGAACTACATATCTACTTCGGTTCTAAGATATTACTCCATGCAGCTCTTCCAATAAGAAAAGTTGCTTCCTTCGAAGTATCGTGGTCATGTAGTGTTGTGACCCTCCTTCAAAGACATCTCGTTGTTCTAAGTTTGACTTCTTTAGATGTGAGCCCTTCGAAACAACCTTACTTTGATACTAATTGTTAGGACCTTGAGAGCTAGAGGGGGGTGAATAACTCGCTTCGCTTCTTCAATCTAGATTTGTAGTGGAAACTTGAAGCAAAGCACAACAAACACTATAACCATTGATTTACTTGGTATCCACCTTCTTGAGGTAACTAATCCAAGGGTCCACTCTGAGCTGTCTACTTCCACTAAACCTTCTTCTTGGATCAAAACTAAAGGCAGAGAAACCTTCTTACAACAAGATTACAACACGCTCACAGCTTTCAGCAAATGAAATAGCAATAAGAGAGAAGAAATGAAGAGATTACAAGTTTGGCAAAGTTATCCTTTTCTTGGTTGCTTGAAGATGATGTAGGTGAGAGCTTGAGACCGAAGTTGAGAAGAAGAATAGCAATAGAATAGTGTCCTCTTCTTATGCCCTAAGCCCCCTTTTAAACAACTAAAAATTGAGTTGTTTCTCCACTTTTTGTTGCCACCAATCGATTGGTATAACACATCAATCGATTGTTAATCGTTGACTATTCATTGAACGATCACTGACTCCAGATCGACAGTTGAGATTAACCCGATTTTGAATCTCAATCGATTGGTGAACATCATTAATCGATTGGTAGTTCCCAATCGATCAGGCAATCGATTTAGCAGTCTTCTGTTCACCCGAGAACCTCTGCCAATCTATTGCCCCAATCAATTGGCAACCCTCAATCGATTCGAGCATCTCCTATACACTCGACATATTCTGCCAATTGATTTGTGCAATGGATTGGCAGCTCTCAATCGATCAGTCTAATCGATTAGGAAGGCTTCTGTGGGCTCAAAATTTGTTAGTGATCGATATGTGAAACTCACCTATCGATTGATACAATACTTGCCTAAACCCAAAATTATGGGTTTAAGCCAATCAATTGTTGCTCCGAAACCTATAATTGAGATTTAGGGTTTAGGGGTTTTGCTCACCAATCATTGGTGAAACACATCAATCGATTAGTGAACCCTAAAATACAGTTTTTTATCCCTGAACTCTCAAGTACATTCCTCCCTTCAATGTACCAATTGTTACAATTACCTCATGTCAGATAAATCTCCTATTCCCTGGACTTTGTACTTAGAGCTTCCTCGTCTCTAGGTCTTCATCTACCTTGCATCTGATCTCGCGATCTGCTCGGATTTTCACCTTTTGCCAAGAGTCCGGTCCTTGACCTTCTTGGTCTTTCCTTGCCTTGCATTTAGTCTTCCTACCTGCATGGACTTTGACACCGAGCATGATAGCGATTATCCTACAGGCTTGACGAAAAGGAGGGAGTTGAGAAGAAAAACAAGAAGAATCCATCTAAAATCAAATTAGGAAACTTTATTAAGAATTAGAGGATGATTCCTCAACAGCTAAACAGGTGTTTATATAGACTCTAGTCCCTAAGACACAAAAGGAAAGAAATATTAATATATAGACCTCAATTCCTATCTTATAAAAATATATATATATCTTACCTGAAAAGGAAAAAAACACAACAGAAAGGGATTAACCCAAAATAGAACATGAATATAGATAAATCCTCACCTATAAATACCAGGAATACTAAAATTATCCTAATTACCATAAAATTAAAAATTATCAAAAATAGTAAAGATGCTCCAAAAAGGGTTTAAACAGTGGAATATGAGGTCGAAACTTGGCTATTACAGGTTTTCCCATAATTAAGGTAGATCTTCAAATTCTTCACGTGTGGCCACCGACAAAGCATGATTCCGAGTCCCGATTCAAAAGCTATGCCCCTTTGAAGTTTAAGAGGTTATTGACTATGCTCAATCCTGCATCAGACTTCTTCTTGCCAAGAATCCGACCCTTGACCTTCTTGGACTTTCCTTGTCTTGCATCCGATCTTCTGACCTGCATTGACTTCTCTTATCCGGCATACTCGTAACTCAAGTGAGATCCAACTTATTAACCTAACCTTAAAAAATTGTCAATTATTGAAACTTCTTATCCGCGGCATGATTGCACCAACAATTACCACCCAAAATGTTTATTGGTCATGTAGAAAGGATGAGTATTATAACTAATTCCTTGTTAATATTATAGTAATATGGATACATATATATGATAATGACGCTCATATTATATGATACTTATGAATTCACTTAAAGTTATGTTTCTGTTGTTTTTGTTATCCATATAGTATACTTGTATTGTTTTTAATGTGATAACAGAATATGTCTTTGAAAAGATATTAAAAACAATTATAACATTAATTAAAGTTGTTGGGTTGTGTTGATTTTGTGACACATGGAAGGAATCATGTCGTTAAATGACTTGTGATCACTATGATCCGATCATATCAATTTAATTAAAGACGATGACTTGATAACTTTAACGTATAGTGCGCAATTATTGTTGAATTTTCAAGTTGTCACATGGGCCAGGTGAGAGATTGTTAGATTATTTATTAATAATCTATTATGATTCATGTAAATTATAGAATTGACTTTAATATAAAAGGACATAATGTGTTGATTATTTAACCGAAAGATAATTAAAATCATAGGGTTCTATTTTATATAAAATCCCTCTTCTCTCTCTTTTATAAATAAAGGTAGCTATTACTAAAAGTTATTCGGTGTTAAAGTTATCCGGAAAGCTGTTATGAAAAGGGTAGTTATTGGGAGTTATCAAAAGAAAATAGTTTCCGGATAAGAGATTTTAACTTTTAAAATGTGGGATAACTTCTACGGAAAAGATATATAAATATTATATCTGTCATCATCAGAGATACTAGGAAAAGACAAAATAGAGAGGAGAAAAAGATCAAAGAAAGTTCTGTATATAAAAATCTGTTGCATTATGAATACAAGTATGTCTTTCTCATAATTTCTTAATTTAGATATTATGAAAATTATTATATCTAAATTCTTTTTCGGCATGTTATAGTTTCTAATATTAACTACAACAATAAACTTTTCACTTACTATATACTCCATTTAGTTTTCAATTTCACCGTCAAAAGTTGTACGATAATTTATCAAAGAGTGCACCAAAAATTTTCGAATGTCCAAAGATGCACCTAAGTTTTATATTTCCCAAAAGACACTGATGTAGGGTTGAGATGAGGGGGAAAAGAGAGGGCATTTGGGTCTTTTCCTCTTTTTTAGTTTCATAGGGCTTTGGGGAGAGGGGGAAAAGGGGAGAGGCTGGAGGGAAGAAAGGAAGGAGGCAGCCGCCTCTGCCGACACTGCCGGACCACCACCCTCTCTCCGGCGAACCAGTTGCCTCTGCCGACAACGTCGCCGCCTCTGCCGATGCCGCCGCCGCCTCTGCCGACGCCGTCGCTACCTTTGCCGCCGCCTCCGCCTCGGCCACACCTCCGCCGCGCCGCAACCTCCAGTGGCCGCCTCTGTCGTCTCCCGCAAGTGCAGCCCCCAACGGTCGCCGCCATGTCCAACAGTGGAGGCCGCCGCCTCCGACGCACATCCAGCCGCCTCCGACGCACATCCAGCCGCCTCCGGCGGAGATCCAGTGTAGTGTTCCGGCCTTTAAGCCGATGTGGTATTCCGGCCTGCGGGCCAATGCAGTGTTCCGGCCTTCGAGCCGATGTAGTGGTCCGGCCTACGAGCCGATGTAGTATTCCGGCCTGCGGGCCGATGCAGTGTTCCGGCCTTC
>JBBUKS010000060.1:5167166-5179926 GCA_038050645.1 Hedychium gardnerianum
ATCATCTGATACTAGGCTAGCACGATTTTAAAACCACCATCACTTACCAATTACAAAATAAACTATTCTACCTCCTAGCAAAACACATTCCAAATACATAAACTCAAAAACAACTAATCTACTGATGGAAGCAAAACAATTCCCTTATAGTTTGGCCGGCAACAACCTAAACCAACAACTTCACTCCGAAATCGAATTCACTCAACACTCCTTGCTGTCCAACCAATGAATAGAAGACAACATTCACACCCAATCACCATAACTAATATAGCACTAACTAAGAACATCAGATCTAACCAAATCTTACCTCTTCTGTTGGTGTTTATAGTCACTGTGGCAGAGGGGAATTTGGCCAGAACAGCAAACTGACTGTTCCAGTAGTGTGGATTTGTTGGTGTCAAAATCAGATTCTAACCTAGGCAGCAGTAACTAGCTGGAATTGATTCTAAAATGGTAGAAACAAGATCAGAAATCAAATCCAACTGAGATCCGACCAGAGTAAGGAAATCATAGTTTGCCGGATTTGGAGTATCAGCAACAAGGTAGGAGCAACGAACGGGAAAACAAAGATCTAACCTAACCTGGCTATGTGGCCTCGACTGGGATCGCAGTTGACCGGCGATGACTTTCGATCGTGATGATAACCGAAAACGGAGGAGTGACGGTGAGAATCGTGAGAAGAGGAGATCGGGAGGAACCAAGGAAATTAGATTCCGGCCTTTGCTTTCTCTGGTGGTCGGCAACCTCGAGCTCCTGGCCAGCGGTTGGTGGTCGACTACGATCGGAGAAAGAGACGGTGGCTCGGTGATGGCAGGCTCGAGAGAAATGGAATTATCGAGTGAAGGAGGAGTGTACAGTGATTTAAGTATTTATAAACCTAACTTAGGTTTGATTAATTATTACTTTGGGTTAATTGATTTAATCAACTCCCATTTAAATTAGAAATTACCTTAATTAATTCATATGACTTCGGATTAATCCCTGAAAAATTTCTAAAACTTCCTAAATTTTCCGTTAAGTCATTTCTTATTTTTAAAGCCTTAAATTTTAATTTGTCATATTTTACAAAAATATTAATACATATACCTCAATTCCTATCTTGTAAAGAAAGGAAAGAGATCTTACCCCTAAAAAAATATATAACAAAAAGGGATTAATCAAAAACAGGATGCAGATAAAGATAAATCCTCACCTATTAATACTAGGAATATCAAAATTACCCTAAAATATCCTAAAAATAAAAATTATCAAAAATAATAAAGAGGCTCCGAAAAGGGGTTAAACGGCGGAATTTGGGCCCAAAACTTAGCGGTTACGGTTCACCGATAATAAATGTAGATTATCGAATTCTGCACATGTGACTACCGACGGAGTCTGATTCTAAGTCTTAAGTCAACAGTTATGTCCCGTTGAAATTTGAGAGATCATTGACTAGGTCCAATCCCGTATCAGTATAGAACAATAAAAAAAACTTGCTATACTATCTCAATTCTTACTTTAAAAATATATTAGTAAGGAGTTTCTTCACTACATTATAAAAATCCATTAATTAGTTTTTGATAACTTGTATGCAATATTTATCTATCACTAAGTCAATAATTACAAAATCTATTAATTACTTTTTTTCACTTTGCTCGACCATTCTATTGATCCATCACTTTGTCAATACTTTTTTAATCTACTAATTAAGTCTTCACTATGCATCACTTTTTTCTAACTTGTTAGCCAATGCTATAGATCTACAACAAGTCAAAGACATGAATGTCAAGTAATATTAGTCAAAATTACTTGATTGACTATTTAGGTCAAAACTATTACTTGAAAGCTAATTGCTCATCTTGGCACGTCTAAGAGTCCAAATTTGATTTTTTTTTTTTTTACTAAGGTATGATCAAAATTACTTGTTTTTTAAGCTTAGGGTTGAATAAGAGTGTTGACTTTTTAGGGTTGAAATTTTTATATAAAAAATTAAGTTGAAATAACTTGTTTTTGATCATCATGTAATTTTAGCTTAAAGTATTTAATAGTCATGTCTTTGTTAAATTTAAATTTCAAGCATTCTTGAAACGTCATGTAATTTCAAACATTATACAATTGTCAATTTTAATCTACAATCGACCTTTGACTAAGAATGTTTTATGATCATCAATTTGTTAATAAATTCAATAGTCATAAATTATATAAATAATAATAAATTCAATAGTCATAATTTATATAAATAATAAAATTTATGTTAATTTGAACTTATTTTTCTCTACATCTAACTCTTATAAAATGTGTGATACAAATTTCAACTAAAACAATTTACAAAGTAAGATTGAAAAATAAGTTTTTATCTAATAATTTTGATTAAAATTACTTAATGCTTCAAGACAACTCATTTAACTAAAAAAACATAAATCTTGCTCATAGAATTTTAAAGTTATCTTTATTTATCAAAAATATATAAAATCTCATTCTAATTTTTTTTTTTTGAAAAAAAATAATAAATTTGGTTAAGCTAGGCATCAAATATATATAAAAAAACATAGATGAGAGATGAAATTTCATTAAAATGACTTGTCCACAAAAGCCTTTCTTTGAGGTTGTTTTTGCTGGAATGTACTGTAATCACATCTATCAATGCAATATTCAGTGTATAAAAAAACCACCGTCGTTTGTCAATGAATATGATATTGTTTTTGCTGCTCCTCTTTGGATCTCATCTATCATTCTTTAATGTTTTTCAAAAGATGCTACTTTGTACCACACTTTCAAAATAATTCTTCATGTATCTTTGCTCATCAGCTTATGAGTTCACATACATGTCTATGGTGCAACACTCTCTATAAGGTTTCCTTTTTGCCAAAGAATTTATATATATATAGCCTCAATGTAGTTAGTGGTTTGTTAGAGCAAGTGTTGAAGTTTGATCGAACCGACATATAAACTGGTTGAGCCGTCTTAAGAGAAGTTTGTGTTCATTCTTCAATCGCAAACTGATTGGTGTTTCAAATGCAAGAGATGAGAAAGAGAATTGAATGATGACCTTTTAGGATCTCCAATCACAAAGTGTTCCTAGATAATTCTTCGATTTGAGAGTGCATTAATTGGAGTACAAAAAAAAAAACACAATTCCAATCACAAGAGAGCGAATCAATAAGATATGTTATCTCTGCCCCCACGACAATTCATGTGTTCTTTGTCAAGATGTACTGCACTGTAATGCTGACTTGGATCAGCAGTTCCTTGTTCGAATCTGTCAAAACAATGATATATTATTGTTCCTGGCCTTGTTTCTTTTGCTATTATGGATGAAACTTTAAATTTAGACAGATCCTCCATTCTTTAATAGAGACAAGCTTAAAGATTGATTGGCCTGCCATTCTTGGCATTCATGGCCATTGGTGAATCTGAAAGGTTACAATGGCAGTGCATCACCTCATTTTAATTATGATTAGCTCGAAAACTTATCACCTTCAATGTAATTATTTATGAATATAATGAAAGTATTCCTTTGTCGCATGTGTGCCATGGCATCTTAACTTCTGGCACAATGAGGAAATCTACTCCAATTGTCTTCCTCTCTGGTTTGAGTTCAACAAGGTGGGGAGCTTCTGGGTGATATTGCAGTATGTATACAGAGCGAATGGTGCGATATGGGCTGGACTGTGCAGATTCAATGAATTTAAGAGAAACTTATCCTGAGTCTCGACTTTAAGTTCTTTGAGTACATCTATTTAAGGCCCTGAGGAGTCGGGTGATAGTCTATTGGAATTTCAGCATCGCGATTCTCATCGGTTGCTTAGCATTAGGTTCAGGAAGTGAGGTGCAGCCAAGGATGACTTGCCGGCCTTTTCTTTGAATTTGCTCTTCCTTGTCACCTTTGAGGAAGTTTAGAGAAGGATGTTGGCGAGTTGTCTTTGGCTACATGTTGCTTTCTGGTCCTCATGTTAGGCCGGAGATGATCGGGTTTCTTCAGCGTTTCAGTATTGCGAAGTAATGCTCGTCGGTATTAACGACTATGCATTGCAATGCAATGCTCAAGAATTCCCAAGGCCAGAAGCTGAAGTCTACTGTCAAAATGATAGGAAATGAGTAATGTTCATTGGAGCTAGCCTTCATATTTTGGCTGATCATCTTTACTTGAAATCTGATTTGTCGAAGTAACATTATTGTTTTTGCCCTCTATCTCGAGCATTAGTGTAGAAGGACTTTGCTATGGTTGATGATGCGATTTCATTGCTTCCACATGCATCATTCCTAGGCCGGAAGGAATGTGAGCATCGATCCCTCTGTCACTTTTGATTTAGGCATCTCCATTGATGAACCTCCAAATACATTTTCATTCATAGAAGTATTCTATCTAGAAGATAGACATATCGCCGAGGTCTATTACATAAAAGATTTCTGTAGAATCTCTAATCGTTATTCTCGCAAGGTCTTGACTCACTACTGATGATTCCTTCAAACCCACCCCCCAAGTACCCCATTAAAGATCAAAATCTCCTTTTGTTGAAAATCACAAACCTACAAGCAAGTATAACATTGGTCTCCATGAGCACACTAGCTCCAAGGTGTGATAAAAGGTCTATCATATATGAGAATAGAAAATCGAAAAAATCACGACACACCCCATGTAGACGACCACTCTCAATTCCTTAAGTCTTTGCACAACACCAATGGAGAAAGCAAAGGAAACCCTCACCTCTAGCACTCTTTGAACACCAAAAACTCTTCTGCATAAGAAACATTGCACACTACAAGAACTTTGGTCTCCAACAAGCGCCACCACAATGGTGAAAAGTACAATCCAAAGTCATAATTTTAAAAGACAACCTTAAAATGGTGATTATTTCTATCTAGGATGCAATTGGGCCACAAAACTAAGAACACTAGCTCATTGCTCGCTAGGATGTTTGCCTAGAAGCTCATTGACCATACAAATATTCATATTAGTAAAATACTGTTCCATTGATTTATCTATCTAAGGCGCCCAAGTGATGCTCCAAAGCAATCACATTCCTTTCATTCTGCTCTATCACTACACATCAAAATCATCTGTACGAAATCTCTGATAGCAAATAAGTGGTAAATACACTCTTTTGCTAAAGGAAGGTATGTTTCACCACTCGAGAGAGCTCTACACATGTTACCCCTTTAATGTGCCCTAGAAATTTCTCTAGATCAAAATGTTCTTTGTGATCTTTTAGTCATGTAGATTGCCTATCATGAGCCATTCTTAGAACTTTACTAGATCATGTAAATCTAATTGCTTTAGTAAATATTATTCTTTCCTTATCTTCATCTTTAGGATGAAAACCACTTAACTAAAGATTTATTATGATCTTATAGATAAATTAATTAAGTTTGACCATGCTGACTCCTGGGAACTCAACCTTTGGGTCATTTTCCAAACTTATGGTCCTAACTAAACCTACATAAATTGTGTGAAATCAACTTCCTTCTAAAGGAAGAATACATCCTACAAGTTGAATCTAAGTATCATATTGTAGAGAGTTCATTTTTTTCTATGCTAACAATTGATATCAGAGCCCGAACTGTCAGAAGGTCTAACCGCCGACTGTGCACAAGAGTTATGGTCTAATCGAGCCATGTGAGTAGAATATTGAGCTCAAACAAAGGAAGTATGAGCTCTCGTGTCTGAATCAAGAGGACCATACACCAGGCAGAGAAGTCCTAGTTGCGACTAGGCAAGAAAGTCCTAGTAGGTCATGTGGACCGAGGGGCATGAAGTCCTGGTGGGTCGAGAATCGGACGAGGGAGATCCTGTGGTCCTTCGTTTAGGGGAGGATTGTTGGGGTTACAAGGTTGCAAACAAAGTCCCACATTGAAAACACATAGGAAAGATCATGGAATTATAAGAGAAAGACATCTTCATTGGTATGAGGCCTTTTGGGTGGAGCCCAAGAGCAAAATCATGAGGGCCTAGGCCCAAAGTGGACAACAAAAGTTTTAATTAAAAAATCTAAGTTCACTCATCCGATTACTATGTCGTCTTCTCCCTCTCACCCGCGCCTCGTCTTGCCATTGCTCACTCATCGTCGTCGCCGCTGACTTCGCCTCGCCCCGTTGCTCGCCACTACTCGCCGTCGCCTCCACTCGCAGCTACTTGCCTCGCTCGCCTCGTGAGCCATTGGAGAACAACCCGTGAGTCATCGACTTCAACAAAAAATTAAAGGATAATTTTGACAAAAAAATTCATTAACCTCCAAAATCGTCAAAAGCCTTAGCTTGTTGAGGTAATCGGATTCCGAAGTTATAATCCTTTTGATGACGTTTTTTTGCTAATGTGACAGTAAAATTGCATTACTCAGGAATTGATCATAACCTAAACCAAATAAGATTATCGTTCATGATCTTAAACAGATAACCAAAATTATCAATAATCATCTTGAACCAAACAAATTCTAAGAATTGACACCTTGACTTCTCCTCTTTAGAGGTGGATCAACCTACACATTTTCCTCTTAGAGCTCAGGGCAACTCGACATAAGGGCTTTTTTTAAACTCCTAGGTAATGTAAATTTGTTTTAATAAATTTTCATACATAACATTAAGATGCATTTTTAGAGACAGTTTCTAGAAAATAAAGAGAAAGATATTTCATTCATTAACATTTTAATATAAAAGACATAAGGATATTACAAAGTGGGCAGTAAGGAGCCAGGATCGAATAAGACTTCACGGAGAAGGTTAGCTAGCTAGCACTTTGTAGGGGTCTAAGAAATCATTAGATAACCCTTGGGCGGGTAGCCATGGTCCTTGAACTACTCGGCTACCCGCCCAAGGGTGATAGAATGGTGATGTCAGAACGGATAATAATTATTTTGTACGTTATATTAATTTTATTAATTCGAACATGAATATTAAAAATAATATTCTTAAATCTATTAATTTAAAAGAATATCAAAAAATAAAGACATAAATATCACTATTAAAAAATATTATTAATCTAAAAATTTAACTTAACATCAACTATTTTTTTTTTATTTGGATCCTCTTGTATCAAATAAAATGAGCTCCAATCAAATGGTTGAATTCTTCATAGGCAATGAATTCACTTCTCCCATCTGCCTTCTTCTCCAGCCTAGTAGGACGTCATAATAGGCCTCAAGTAGCAACCTTCTTCTTCATGGTCATCCTCTCTACCTCATGAAGAGGGAAACTCTCTTGCCAAATAGATTGGAACAAGAAAGGCGAAGATGGGCGAATAAAAAAAAAGTAGAATTCTTTTCGGTGCTTGTGGGAAGTTGGATACTCTTTCAAGAGTTGGGCAATTGGACAAGCAGCAAAGAAGAAGACTCCGACCTCGCCCTTTTTGAGGTAGAAAAGTGAGTGAAAAATAGGACTCTTGGGGAGGTTGAATTGGCGAAAGACTACCGTTGCCTCAACTAAGAGATGGAAAGAGCTGGGAGTTAACTAAATTCCAAAGAAGATCTCCTGAAAATATTGTGGGAATAGAAAAATAAAGGCCACTATCAAATTGGCTATGAAAAAAAGTAACACAATCGAAGGGAGGGATATGTGGTTGATCAGTAAACCTATGGATGATGATCTTAAAGTCGTCGAGAATGTGATATGCCTCCCTGAGAGCAGAGGTCCCTATTTCAAACTAGAATCGCTTGACTGAGGTTGAGCAACCCTCGCCGCAAACTCCAATTAAAGCCCCTCAAGGAATATCTCTAGATTGATGCGAGACTGACACAAGAAGAGCAGAGTTTTAATAGATTATGCCTTTTGATTTGGATATTAAAATAAAATGATTTATATTTTAAATCAAAATTTGTTCAAAAATTTATGTTCATTTTTATTATTATTTTTAATAAATTTTTAATTTTAGAATTCAAGAGTATTATTTTTTTTCGTCTTTTTATAAGTTAAGATTTTGATATATTCAAATATCCGTTTGATTGTTTTAGGTATTATTTTTATTATTAAATCAATTTTTTTCCTCTAAAATCTAGAGATCGTTTATTTTTATTTATCGATTTCTTAGGTCTTATTTTTTAAATATTTTTTCTTTAAATTTTTGTATTCAAAATAATTATTATTTTTTCGACGTCATAGACCCACTAGGAGACCCAGAAGGACTTAATCTAGATGACACAGCAAATAACTTACAAAAGATGCATGTCTGGAGGGCGACATGTGAGAGATAAAAAAAAAAATAATTAGATCGGATAACGGATTTGAGGTGATCGGTTTTGTTTCATAGAAATTTTCCATCAGTTATCAGGATAAATCGGGAAGTGTTAATGGAAGCCTATCCAAATGACCAATATTCTTAAGCTCGCTTTTTATTGGAGGAAAAATTTCCTACAATGGACCGCAGCTGAGATTTGAACCTTAGATCTCTTGGTTATGTATTGGAGGATCTAACTATTACACCATTATCCCGGGGGCGACATGCGAGAGACTAGAAGACAAAGAAGATGGAACAATGAAGAAGACAATATCCTTTGGGGCAATCATGACAATGTTTTATATTTTATTTTTAATTGACATTGGATATCAAACTTTTGACTCGATTAATCATGAATGTCACGCCTCGTGATCGAGGATCGATATCGGCGTTGCTTTTAAACCTAAAATTCGAAAACAACCAGCCTTAATAGTATAGCAATTGCCACATAAAATCAGTCTTTACTTTCTCAATATAAAGAATATACTATTTTCACGGTTCGAATGAATTAAATTACATTCAACTAAATTAAGAGTTCAAGGTTGCAACAGAATTCTAGTCTTCCTATCAGTAACTGAAGCCGGTTCATCATCCCCAGAACTCGACTTGCTCTCTATCCTCGATCTCATTCTTGGTACCACTTTCGTCTCTAACTGAAATGGGTTGTAAGAGGGTGAGTGATCTGGAAGTCACTCAGCAAGCGAGGGATAAAACACAAATACTGTAGTTTTTGAGAAGTAGTAGTAAAATAACAAGAATCTCGACACAGGTGTTAATGTAGACACTGAAATTAAATCATGTTCCTTATGGCTTAAGCTGATATCAGCCCCCTAGAATTATGCCTTCTAGAGGAGAGGTCGATAATTAGTAATAATTCAGTAATTAGTAATGTTCAAAATACGTATCCCTATCATTTAGTTCATGATCAATTTAGTGCCCAAAATTCAGTAATCAGTAATAATCCAGCAATCAGTAATAACAGTAGTGAAACAAAACAATTTTCAGAGGATAAAACTATCACTTTCGAAAACTCGGGATTTTCATAGTATGCCCACTTACTGCGCTCCTTAGAAATTGATACGGCGGTGACTTCTCCTTCCTTGCCAAAATAATTCTTCTAGAAATCTGTCTTCTCTTCCTATCAAGATTTCCCTTCGATAAGTGTGTGGTTATTTATAGGGGTGAAGTTTTGATCTCCCTCTAATCCCATTATTTCCACATTCACCATGATCCCACTAACCCCACTATTCTACCATTATCCAAGAGTTTCAACTCCTCGGATTTGACCGGTCTTCACATTCCTCCCTTCTTATGTAAAGTTTCGTCCTCGAAACTTGGGCTACCTTTGACCTCGAAAAGTTGAGGGTAGTGTATATGCATTTCCTCTTCTTGTTCCCAAGCAGCCTCCCTAGTAGTATGGTTGGACCACTGGACTTTAACATACGAATAATCCTTCGTCTCAACATGTGATCCTTTGAATCCACGATTTGAGTCGGGACCTCTTCATACTTTAGGTTTTCCCTTAAGTTTCCTTGAGTTACCAATGGTTCTGCCTTCAGGATATGACTCAGGTCCGCCATATATCTTCTCAATTGAGAGACATGGAAGATATTGTGGATCCTCGATAATGCCGGAGGTAAGGCCAGTCTATATGCTAAAGTGCCGACCTTTCCTAAGATTTCAAATGGTCCTACGTATCTAGGACTCAGCTTTCCGGATTTTCCGAATCTCGACACACCTTTCATCGGTGACACCTTTATATGTACTTTCTCACCAATATCAAATTCTAAGGGTCTTCGTTTTGTATCCGCCCAACTTTTCTGACGATCTTGGGCCATCTTTAGTCGTTCTTGAATAATTTCCACCTTACCCATGATGGCTTGTATAAGCTCGGGTCCCATAAGGGTTTTCTCTCCTACTTCGTCCCAGTATAAGGGCGATCGACATTTTCTCCCATACAGTGCCTCATACGGGGCCATCCCGATACTGCTGTGGTAGCCATTATTATAAGCAAACTCGATCAAAGGTAGATGGTCAGCCCAATTTGAACTGTCTAGCACGCATGCTCGTAGCATATCTTCGAGTGTTTGGATGGTTCTTTCCGTTTGTCCGTTCGTTTGTGGATGGTAAGTCGTGCTAAGAGTAACTTTGGAGCCCATTGCTTGTTGAAAGCTTTTCCAAAATCTGGACACGAATCTTGGATCCCTGTCAGACAAGATACTTACTGGCACTCCGTGCAGTCGCACTATGTTATCCATATACATATTTGCTAGCTTGTCGAGACTATAATTTATGTGGACTGGTACGAAGTGAGCGGACTTGGTAAGCTTATCCACAATTACCCATATAGCGTCATGACTCTGGCGCGATCTCGACAACCCTACCACGAAGTCCATGGAAATGTGTTCCCATTTTCATTTCGGAATTTCTAATGGTTGTAAGAATCCTCCAGGTCGTTGGTGTTCGACCTTTACTTGTTGACACACCAAACACTTAGCTACGGAGTCTGCTACGTCGCGCTTCATTCCACTCCACCAGAAGCTTTTCTTCAAGTCTCTATACACTTTTGTGCTTTCAGGGTAAATTGAGAATTTGGATTTGTGTGCCTCAGACAGTACTTCGTTTTGGAGGTTGTCAACATCTAGTACACATAGTCGTTCCCTCATCCAAACTGTGTTATTACCATCTACTTGAAATTTTGAAGCTTTTCCATCCTGAGCTTGAGCTTTGAGTTTAATCAAATTGGGATCTTGGTTCTGGCTCATTTTGATTCTTTCGCGTATGCATGGTTCGGCCGACATTGAGGCAAGGATCATCTTTCCCAAGTTTTTTCGGCTCAAAGCGTCTGCCACTTTGTTGGTTTTTCTTGGATGGTAATTGATAGTGAGATCGTAATCCTTGAGAAGCTCAATCCACCGTCTCTGCCTCATGTTTAGTTCCTTTTGAGTAAATAAGTATTTAAGGCTTTGGTGGTTGGTAAAGATCTCACATTTGATCCCGTATAAGTAGTGTCTCCAAATTTTTAAAGCGAAGACTACTGCTGCCAGCTTGAGGTCATGGGTAGGGTAATTTTGCTCATATGATTTTAACTGCCTTGATGCATACACAATCACTCTGCCATCTTGCATAAGCACGCACCCCTAGAGCTCCTTTCGAAGCATCGCTATAGATAGTAAAACCATTGCCTTCGGTGGGTAGAACCAATATTGGTGCCAATGCTAGTTTTCTTTTTAAAGTCTCAAAGCTCCTCTCACATCTCTCATCCCAATTGAACTTGGAATTTTTCTGAGTGAGTTTGGTCAGAGGTATGACTATTGAGGAAAATCCTTCGACGAATTTCCTATAATAGCCAGCTAATCCTAAGACGCTTCGAACTTCGATAACAATTGTCAGCCGTGGCCATTCTAGTATCGCCTCCACTTTCTTTGGGTCCACTGATACTCCCTCCACCGATATGATATGACCCAAGAAAGTTACTCTTTAGTCATAATTCACATTTCTTGAACTTGATGTATAATTGTTTCTCACGAAGAGTTTTGAGTGTAAGTCGAAGGTGTTCTATGTGGTTTTCTTCACTTGATGAGTAGACGAGGATATCGTCGATGAACACCACCATAAACTTGTCTAGGAATGGTTTGAAGACGCGATTCATAAGGTCCATAAATGTTGTGGGAGCGTTTGTTAATCCGAATGGCATTACCATGAATTCGTAATGCCCATATCTCGTTCGGAAGGCAGTTTTCAAAATATCCTCTCCTTTGATTTTTAACTGATGGTATCCCGACCTTAAATAGAGCTTTGAATACACTTTAGCTCCTTTGAGTTGGTCGAATAGATCATCAATTCTCGGTAGAGGGTATTTGTTCTTAATTGTGATCTTATTTAATTCCCTATAATTGATGCAGAATCGCATGCTGCCGTCCTTTTTCTTTATGAATAACACTGGTGCTCCCCATGGTAATGTACTTGGCCTTATCTGCTTCTTATCCAGTAGTTCTTGGAGTTGTTCCCTAAGTTCCTTGAGTTCAGCTGGATCCATTCAGTATGGAGCCTTTGAAATTGGTGTGGTGTTCGACACTAAATTGACCTTGAATTCGATTTCTCGATCCGGAGGTGCCCCTGGAAGTTCGTCCAAAAAAACATCTAGGAATTCCCTTACTATCGGTATACTTCATGGCTTTCCAAGTTTGAGAAGCAGATAAGAGAGACTTCTGCTCCTTAACTTTACCATGAAAAATAATCTCTTCTTGATCCAGGGTTTGTAGTCGAACGGTCTTCGCATGGCAGTCCACCAATGCATGGTTTTTAGCTAGCCAATCCATCCCAAAAATCACATCGAATTCTACCATGTTGAGTTGAATCAGATTAGCCCTAAACTCTTGATCTGTTATTTGGGCACTACAACTCCTATATAGAGTGCGTGTTTCTAAGGTTTTATTTGAGGGTGTCGCTACTTTATAAGGTTCTTCTAGGTCTTCTGGTTTAGCTCTATCTTTTTCGCAAATCTCTTAGAGATAAATGAGTGTGTGGCACCACAATCAAACAATGCATAAGCAGGTAGATTATTGATTAGAA
>JBBUKS010000060.1:5191872-5208274 GCA_038050645.1 Hedychium gardnerianum
ATAAGTGATTATTTTAATAAATTTTAAGATTAATTTTTAATAAGTATAAAAATATTTTGTTGGATACCTGACATCCCTATATAAAGGATCATTACACTAAACAAATGTTCACCCTGATTTATTTGCTTTGAGAGAGTATGAAACATGGAGAGATCACTAAAATGATAAAATCATCATATACTCCAATGAATAAGGATTCTAATACATTAATCAATAAATGTGATGAGTGTCTTTGATGGTAAAAAGATGAAACGTTCGCTCATAATGCTCCCGTCAATCCGTCCTAAGATTAATACGGAGGAAGTAAATCACGGAGATTAATTTAGCTAGTCCGAATAATGATCAGTACATGAGAAATCATAGGAACCTAATTACTAGCCAGAATTTGATTCTCACATTTCATGATGATAATACTCTATATATTAATCATGAATATATCCCGTGGAAATAATGTGATGAATGTTTTTATAAGTTGACATAGTTAATAGATGTATGAATAATTATTTTAATAAATATATAATTGAATGCCTGACCTCTCCACTTTGAGGATTATGCTATAGATAATGTTTTTTTTTTGTAATTTATTCTTCTTTCATAACAATGGATCATCGTTCTAAGAGATTGCTACGACGACGACGGTACCTTTTGCTGCCATTAAATGTGATGAGTTGCTCTGCATACACACAGTAGGAGTCGATCATGTTGGTTGTTTCAAACGAAGAGCTTTGAGCCCACATCATTGGCTTGATCAGGTCAACCATTTCACCCTAACAGAAACCACAAAGCAACTCGTCAAATAGATGAAAACCACTCTCAAACCACAAACACCAACACACGTGTTTACTTTGATTCTTAATTGTCTTCGAAAGCCAGTCTCCTTATGCGAGCGCAATATGCGCGCGCCACGATGGAAGAAGCAGCCGCGGGACAGCGACGGCCACGTCCGCGACGAGTCCCATTCGAGCCGCTGTAGCGGGTCGTGGCGGTCCACGGCGAATCACACAAAATCGCATCGAACCCTGCGCGCTCTTTATGCGCCCGTCGCATATAACCGCCCTGGATCCTCAGGCGATCCGGCCACGCCAATCATCTCGCGACACCTCCCGCAGCGTCGGCGGCGGAGTCAAACCCATCCACATCCACGTCATTGTCCACCCACCGCACCGCAGAACTATTTATGGCTCGCTGATTCACTGCGATCGAACAGGTCCGCGACTGCCGCACCGCCCGATCGCTCCTCAATGATGGCCCTCCGCCGTGCACACGTGTCGAGCTTTTACTCCCCCCTCCCCGCTCCGTCCCTACGTAACCGCCAACCGCGGGAGCAGCTCCACGACGCCGTCCTCGGTGTAGGCTCGAACGGAAGATGTGGGCCCCGCCGCGGTGATGATCCAACTTATGCGGCGTGTCAGCGGCCGATGTTGACAGTTGATGGTCCCACGCGGGACGCGGTTGGTTTCCTCCTTCCACATTGAGCGTCCAGCGCCGCTGAGGCGGTCAAAGTAATTAACGACCGTCCGACGCACCGACGGAGCGGCGAGGGAGTCGTCGTGCCGTACTTTTGTCTTAATTTTTACCGGGCCCACACGCAACGTCACGGCACAGGCAACCTATTCGAGTCTCCTGGTGGTTCCCGGTGGGGATGAGTGATGGGGTAAAAAGTCGGGTATCAATGGTGGTCGACCGACTCGTTGACTGCGCCGGATTATTCTCATTTCCCCCTTAAATCACCTTCTAAATCTCGCTGTAATTCGATATATAATCTCCACCCGATCGACCCAGCTCAGAATGTGGAGAGAGAGGGGGCGATCGAAGATGGTGGTGGCGCAGGCGGTGGAAGGCAGAGGGAGCATTGGCGCCGGAGGCGGTGGAGGCAAGGAGATGCATTTCCGAGGGGTGAGGAAGCGGCCGTGGGGGCGGTACGCGGCGGAGATAAGAGACCCCGCGAAGAAGAGCCGGGTTTGGCTGGGGACTTTCGAAACAGCGGAGGAAGCGGCGCGGGCGTACGACGCCGCCGCCCGCCAGTTCCGCGGATCCAAGGCGAAGACCAATTTCCCCCACGCCGACGCCGCCGCCTATCCCAACAAGGGCGTCGCGGCGGTCGCGCCTCCCGCGGCCGCCGGCGGCAGCCCTAGCAGCCAGAGCAGCACGGTGGAGTCTTGCGGCCGCGAGGAGGCGGCGGTGCCGCCCCTCGCGGTCCCGCTCCCGTCAACGATCGACCTCGCTCTGCTCGAGCGCGGCCGGTGCGGCGCCGCGCAGTTTCCATTTCGCCCTTATCACGTCGCTCCGGCGATGCCGACGGCGCGCCGCCCCTGCTTCCTCTTCGACTCGACCGGCTTCAGCTTCAGGCCAGAGAAACCAGAGGCAGCCTTCAATCGCCGCCACGTTACCATCTGTCACCCGCTATTCATCGCCGGTCTGACGCCGGCCGCAGCCCCTAACGCCGCCGCCCAGAGTGACTCGGAGTCGTCCTCTGTGGTCGATCTCCGCTCCAACCCTTTACCTCCGCCGGCACCGCACAAGAAACCCCTTCGAAAGTTCGATCTCAACCTCCTTCCCGAGCCTGAGCTCGACTGATCATATCCCAAAACAAAGTTCCCTACCAGAACCAACGTGACTTTTCCATTGCCTTCGCATTCTGTACTAGTCCTTTTTTTTTTTTGGTTAAAATCTCTCCTTTTGTGAATCTTGAGGAAGAGAGAATTTTGTAAAGTGCTAATTACTCTTTTCCATCCTCTTTAATTTTCTTTTTTCTTTTTCTAAAAAATTGTCGCTTGATCTAGAGAATCCTTCCTCGGTGTTGTTTATAAATTTTTGTGTTGACGATGCTTTTCCCTGAATCCACGAACGACCCGGGACGCGTGTGACGCGGTCGCTGTGAGTGAAGTGTGTCGATCAAGAAAAAAACTCATGGTGGGTGGCGACAGTGACGTCGCCGGAATTGCCGCGACCGCCGCTGGTGCAGGCAGAGGACCGCGGCGCGTGGAGGGCTGGACTGTTGAAGACCGGCGGCGTGGAGGTGAGGTGGTGAGAGGATGACGACGTGGAAGTGCGATGGTGGACGACCAGCGACGTTCCGGCGGAGTGCATGCGTGTGAGAGATTAGCGATTTGTAATCAACTGATAGATCTTTCCATTTTTTTTAAAAAAAAGACGAATCCATGAACAAAATTGATCCCGTGAACAATTTGATTTAAATGTTTTCAATCGAATCACCAGTCTAATTCAGTTCTGGTAACTATATTCGAAGCTACTACAAGAGCATCTGCAACTCATTTCATTTGCGTTATATTATAAGCTTTGAGAAAATCGTCAGAAAGATACCGGTGGGTGGGTCACTCAATTGGATTCGAAAAGTGGGCAACTGAATTTTGACACCCAAATAAAAATATAATATGTTCACGATGAATTTATCAAAAAGTATTAATTTTTATTGATGAATAAAATAAAAAATAAAAATATTAGTTAGAAAATTAAGATTGCATCCGAATTTTTTTAAAAAATATATATTTAAATAATTAATAAATATTTCAATTAGATAATATAAAAATAGGATAAATATATAGATTAAACGAGAGAAAAAAATTAATTAATAATAATAAAGTAAAATATATTTAAATATAAATGATAATGCCGTAGAGGATAAATCCCAATAGTAAAAAGATCAATATAATCCAATGCTCACATGTCTACTCAAGGATAAAATTCACACATAGTAAGATTTCAAAGAGGCAAAGTATATCTGGTCAGTTTGATTATAATCGGCAATCTATTCTGAGGAATTTTCTAAAACAGCAACATTCAGTCATCAATGCATGATCATCTTGGGTGTACCGATCATGAATTACCAAATGTCGAAATTAACAGAAAAAAAAATAAATATACAAAGTTCAAGATCCCTCGTTCAGTGTCAATACCTTGCGAAAAAGATTCTTGCATCAAAACTAGCATCTTCGCTATAGCAAGACAAATCTTTAATGAGAATTGACAAGCTTTAGGAAGTTGCTTAGGAGAAAGCTGGCATTGTACGAATTCTCAACTACAGCAATTTGCAATTATGCCCCGGTGCCTGGCTCACGTATCTGGATAGACGTTCTTGATAAGCTTGCTTCAAGCTCATTTAACTCATCAATATCCAGCTCATCGTCGTCGTCGATATTGACATCATCATCAACTGCTGCTTTAGCATGGTCGGCAGAGGCTGAAGAAGTTTGTGCATCCATCTTAGGTTCACTCTGGGCCTGCAACTAAACCAAATTAATGACAACTAAAGGCTGTTAAGATAGTTTGTAAGCTTAGCTCACATTTAGGGTCAAACTCGATCGGTGTTCTGACACTATGAAACTTTTATATCCAAACACCACGTTTCTGTCTACTTATGTTTATGAACACAATATAAGCGATTTTCCTCAAAAATCTTTTGTGAAGGAAGAGCCTAAGATAGAAAACAAAAAATCAAAATTTTTAGCATAATCCTTTTGCATTTTTCTAAAATCTGCCTTTGTGCTACAATGCCGCCCATTTTTTCCACTGAAAGATAAGTTTGGCATCATATATATAATTGAAAACACAGTTGCACCTTCAAAATTTTTCTTTTCTTTTATTCATTTATTATTTTTGATTATGATGAGTTATTCTTATGCAGAAAACCAAAAAATAATGTCAAAAAATGATATTTCAAGCAACAAACTAAAATAGACAACTTGAAAAAAGTGAAAAATGAGATTACCATTTGTTCAGTAGATTCAGGTTGCTCTTCTCTATTGTACTTCTCATATGCTTCATCATCATCAACAAATAAACTTGAATCTGACAGAAACAACTCCCGACCACTGACTCAAGGAGAAACAATCAATTAATCAATGATCTGCAAACAATGTGAATTTAACAACAACAACAAATGAAGATAAATTACCTCATGCGATCATTCTTTGCCCTATCAGCACGCATTGCAGCAAGTCCTGCTTCTTTTTCTTCCATCTTTTTCCTTTTCCATTGCATGAACAAATCAGGAGTAATAGGAGTTGATGTAGTAACTTTTGCTCGCTGTGAAAGAAATGACCTGATGTAAGCATAAAAGGATGTTGCAACAAAAAAAGCAACACGCTCTAGAGTGAGACAAATAAACTTTTTTCATGTAGTTGTGGAAATTTTTTTTTGGAGCTGATGTAAATTGAGAGAACATGTTAATCAACCAACAAGCAGAAGCAATGTTAAACTTACCTGATTTTCAATTTCCTCTTCAACTGATATCTTTTCAGTTTCTTCCTCAAGCAATGCCTTCATCTGGGACTTCAATACATAACCAGGAGGAAGTGCATGCCTATATTGGCATTCCTTGCTACCATTTGGGCAAACCCAAAACCACCCATACTGTTTCTTCTCCACTGCTTCCAAAAAGAATTTACAGACCTAGGTAAAGCAATTATTACCAAACCTTTATCAAAGTACGAATATAAACATGCCAACAACTTTATATTCCTACCGTCTTTGCTAAAGTTTAAAAAGAAAAAATTAATTCGACATTAAACAGAATCACAAAATCACTGATCCTCAAAAATATAAATAAAGCAACCATCAAAACCGAACAGTTATCAGCTGGTGCATATTCCATATCCTGTAAATGATCCATTGGCACAGCATGCAAATTCAAATTTATTCATGAAAGAGATATTTTGTGCACCATTGCAATCAGAAGATGTGCCTCTTCAAATTTATTCCGGAAACATGCATTTTGTGCTCCTTAGTCTTAAGCAGCATTTGATGGCATCAAGATTCAAATGGAGCAAAGATGAATTGATGAAGGCACCACCGATGGATGAATTGGTGACTTCTAAAGTTTTGATTGCATCGGTCTGCAATCATCAGTTTGCATCAGCAACACAATCTGCATTTTCAGTCTGAAATCTGGTCTCCAGTCCAGTTTTGGATCAGTGGATAAAGTTTTGATGTTGGCAGACAAAATATGGAATATGAACTGAAGTTTGGTCTCACCAAATGAGTTTGGTGAATGCACCAACCATGTGGCAGATTTTTCTTCATTTAGATTTCTCCTTTATTTCTTCCTGATTTTATAATTCTCTCTCTTTTCAAAAAGGAAAAAAAAAAGAAAAAAAGTGATTATAAATTCTTTGTACCCCTTCATCTCCTAGAAATGAGATCTGACTGTTGGTCAAGGAAAAGAAACAAATGTTGCAAGGTGATCACATTTGTTCTCAGAGTCTACCTGCCTGGAGAATGGGAAAAGTTTAACCAAGAATAATTGGTACAAATTAGGCCAAAATTCAATGCCATTGGGAAGAATTTCTGATGTGGGTATATGATGTTGAGTGTCAATCTCAATCAATTATATAGAAAGATCCAATTCATAACACTCATCTTTGTATTAGCAGGATCTCTTAACGATAGGTTATTAGTAGAAAAGCACCTAAAAGTGTTATAATTTGTGTCAGGCATTAAACAGACTCAAAACAAACAAGGTTAACAATCTGACTAATTGCCTAAACTGACACGGGAGAAATAGCTTGAACATCAGAAACGAGATCAGGTGAAATGTTCAATAGGAAAAAGCTAAGAGATAATGGTAAAGAAGTTACAGGAGTAGCATTTCCAGAGTGAAAATAACCATTGGATTAAAGTACATTGAGATCAGAATAAAACTCCTAAGCTTCAACAAAAGATATTGATTTACCATGTGATCTGAGTCATGAAAATCAAACCATAGGTAGAAGGCTAGGTAGGCAAGCAATAGATTGTCTAGACCGCACAAAGGAAGTCAATGGTTCTGAGGCTTATTCTGCTATTTGCAATTCAAAGAAACCAGTGTATCATATAAAATAGATACTAAGAAATGATTAGCGAGATCGTGGTAAAAAATGTGGACCATGTGGAAGTCACTGGACTTTGAGACACACATAACAATGTGACATAATGCAAGAGGAAACTGATCTATAACATGTCTGCTGCCTGTCCCAACTTAATGTAACAAAAAATAGATTGACTTTTCAGAATCATGCCACCTAAGATGGAATAAATATCATATCACATCTAACTTCATGCTAGTAAATAGTTCCTAGGTACGATTCCAAATCATGTACTAAGTTTGAATTGATCTAAGATTGGCATAAAAACGAGATCTACATGGTATCATTAACAAAGCACGAAATCAAACATGCATTTACTCCCAGCTGATTGATCCAAATCAGAAGGATCTGTGATTATGTCTCCAATGCATTCTTTTTGAACCAAATCTCGTGACTCAAATATCAAATCTAAACAACAGAGAACCATGAATGAAAATCCTTCCTATTCATTTTTTTCTAGGGGTGATAGTTTTACTACTTGACAGAAAAGGCATGGTCCTAAAAACAGTGACAAGCACCAAAGTCAAATGTTGTTATAAATATCTAGAAGGATCTTAAAGAGAAATGTACACCCGGATTAGTAGATATTAAAGTCTTTTATCTACTTTCATAAATAATTGCTGCAAATCTATTGCTTTAATTAATTGATCTACAAGACCAAATTCACTCAACAGATCATAATAAAGGCTAAACTTGGTAAAACTTCAACATACTCCCTTTCTTCAGTTATAATTAACAAGAGTCGCACTGAATGTAAAACAAGCTCAGGAAGCCGAATCAGACTACAAGAACCAAATTGATTTTGATTACAACTAAATGCAAGATTTGTTGACCTGCAGATTTGATTATAACACCAATGCAAATATAATTCAGAGAATGTAATGCAGATTTAAAATTGATCCACAAGAAACGACATTGACTAATTGAATTCATAGAATTAAAGCAGTGTATATTGATGAATCTTGTGTATCACAATGCCTGCTAGTGCAGATCGAGTACACAAAGGCACACAATTTAAAATAATTAACGTGAAGAGACAACAAATGCATGAAAATTCCAAAAAGGCACAATATATTAATAATATCAATTAGCTTATGCATGGAAAGTTTCCACAAGAAAGCACAATATTATTTATATCAAACATAAACTAAAAATAACAATTAACATAAACAAACAAAAAAGCAAGCTCATGGATGGGAAATGTTTTGACAATTTCAGTATTGGTCACAACCCTAGTCGACAACAATGTTGTTTCAGTGTCACCCATGGTTAGAAATCTCGAACCGTTTCGCCCGTATTGGGCGAAACATCTCGTTCCGGTGGTGGACCGGGACCGACACAAGGTGCCAACGCGTCCGAAGTCAGGAGGCGTCGCGCGAGCTCGGGGCCTCCGGAGGCGTCGCGCGGACCGCGCATGACCCATTATTATCGTGGGGAATAGTAGACGCCCAGGAAAAATAGGAAATTTAATTAAAACTTAAGTTAATAAATTTAATCAACTCCTAGCTATGATTGAGATAATTTAAAGAGACCTAATTAAAGCCTAATAAAATTATTCTATTAATTATATATATATATTAGAAAAATATATATTTTTTTAGTTAATATGTTTTATATTTAAAAAAATACCGAAACTATATCGGCATGGTATGATACGGTACTGAAACTGTATCGTTTTGGTCTAGGACCGAAACCTCAGTACGGCTCGAAATTTTAAACCATGGTTGACACTCCAACATGGTATTGATACCATTTTGTTCCAATCTAAGACTAGTAACTTGGTAGATTAGTTGGAGTTTGGCTCGTGTGGATAGGTTGACCTAGAAAGAGGCACTCTTGTAGAGGAATAGGCATGCAGAGGGAGGGAAGACTTCAATCTACATCATGCCATGTTCCCTTTCAAACTGAAAATACACTAGAGGATTAGGGAGATGATTATTGCTCAGATCCCATCATAGATTATGATAAAACATTAGTGTATTTGATATCATTTGATATCATGATAATATTATATTAGATTTCTTTTATAGAGCCGATGTCATTATAATAATGGGGAGAATACATACAGTAGATGCTAGTTTATAATTATAAAAGTGAATCAGGAAGGAATTTGAGCATATTGGGAATGAGATTAGCTGATATTTTCTTTCCTTTAGCAATATCCATTTCATTTCCAAAAGGATCTTCCACTAGTTTGATTTGGATTTTTCTGAACCTTATGGATATATAATTGTGTATTGGTGCCTTATTTTGGGAAAATATACATTTGCTTCATGTGCTTAATTTAGAACTATTACTTTAGTTATAGCTTGTTCTGTCATTTTTGTGATAAGTCGGGATAGCCTTGCAGGGAAGGGTGGAGGGGTAATCCAGGGCACAGCTAGTGAAGCAATTCTTGTTGTTCTTTTAGCTGCTCGGGATAAGATTTTGAGAAAGGTAGGGAAGAAATCCCTAGAAAAACTAGTGGTTTATGCTTCTGACCAGACACATTCTGCTCTACAAAAAGCATGCCAGGTATTTATGGAATTGAAGCAATAAAAAATTTCAATAAATTTATATGGAACCCAATAAACACTCTTCTGTAGCTTTACATATTGAGAAAATCACTTTCTGTACATGTTACTTACCTTTCCTATTAAACTTCTCCAAGTATAACACATTTGGATGATACTTATGCATTATATTAGAAAACGTAAATTGACTTATTTATAAGTGTAGAGACCCATATTATAGATGGGGTTTGCTAATACTATCTTCTTAAAGTTTTATTATATGTTTTTCTAAATGCTGTTATGCTGTTGGTTGAAGGCATGTTAACTTAAATGGACAAAATTTGTGTTAATGCTTGTGGGACAAAAAATCAAATTTGGCTGGGTATTGTGATTTTAGACAGGTAGAATCTGTGATGATTATTAAGCATAACATTCTAATCCACATTTTATGTGCTTTGTGTTATTTTTGGTCATTCAATATAATGATTTAGTATGACTTGCAATTGATCCAGCTTCAAAAGAGTCTAAAATATATATTAGAGGAGACCGGATTTATGATTTGAAATTATTTGAATGTGATTAGACAATAATTCCAGCAAAGAATGAAACTCGTTTGAACAATCCAAGAAGCATTTCTTATAATATAGGAATTGATGCAAAAGGAGCAAGATTTGTATGCATCAGCAATTTCACTCAATTATGGTTTCAAATTTCAAACCGTATCGGAATTTCGATTTATGATTGAACGATACAGTTTCAATACCGTATCGTGCTGATATAGTTTCGATATTTTTTAAAAATAAAATATATCAATTAAAAATATTGTTCAAAATAAATTTTTAACCTAAATATTAAAAAAAATATTTTTTTTAAAAAAGAAAAAAACTGCGAGATTGCGGCGCCTCCATGGAGGTCGCTGCGGGATTGCAGCACCCCCGCAAACCCGAGGAGGTCGCCATGGAATCGCGGCGGTCGGTGCTTGTACCGATGTCTTGCGGTGGGCGGAACGACAAATTTCTCCTGTGCCGTCCGACACAGTATGAAATTTTAAACCATGCACTCAATAGCATGCCTTGGCCGGCAATCTGACAAAATAAAGAGTATTACTCTGTGAGTAAACTTGTATTTTTTAATAGAATGACTAGAACAATAATAGGTGGGAGGATTCTCTCAAGAACTCATGCAAAGGATGCTTGGCATGCCAAGATAGTAAAACTAAAATATAAATTAATATTTAGATTCTAAATCAATAAGAAAAATAAAATTAAAAGTTGGACCTAAATTAGTTCTCTTTCCTAAACCCTTTTAAAAATCATTTTAAAAGGATTTACTTTTTTATTTACTTTATTCTCTCCTATTAAGCAGTATCTTACCCTTTAAACTGCGTATGCTAAAAATTAAAATAAGTCCTCCTTTAATGAGAATATATCATATAGGGACTTACTTGAAAAAGTTACCTTCAAGCCACCTGACGAATTTTAACTAATTAAACTCAATTTTTTAAGAAATGGCAGCCTCTTATTTATAATTTTAGTATTTATGTATGTTAGGGGTCTGTTTATAAAATGGTATGCATTAAAGGGCCTAAATATAACATTATATTGATGAATAATATATCCCTCTTCTTTATACTCATACTCTACTGCAATCCCTGCAACTCCATTACCTCTAGCGTGCCTTGCTCCACCTCCTTCATGGCATTGTGTTGGTCCACGATCTCCTATTTTGCAAGATGTTCCTCTTCCATGACAACAAGCTGTCATGCCCATCTTCCTTTTGTGATTCCTCTCTCAAAATAGAGACCTAAATCTTCATGCAGTTGCAACAACCAGGCTCCCATTCATCAACACCTCAACATAGTAGCGCCTCCCACTTCCCATCCATCGGGCCTTGGATGTGGTGTCACCTCCTGCCTCCCAATTACAACACATCAATCTACAACCTCCTAGGTCTCCATTAGAACTTCTCACACGGGGAAGCCTCTATCTTTTCTTCCTTTTCTTGATTAGGTTATTGCAATAGTAATCTGTCAATAAAAAAATATAAAAAACATAAAATAAAATAAAACATAAAATAATAAGTTCCTTAATTATATCATAACATGTTCCATCGCTTGCTTCATTGAATCTTCCTTAGTCAATGCAATCACTATAGAAAAATTCAACGAGAAGGATTATACTTCATGGGTTGGATTAGTTCATATTTGATTTATGGGTCAGGGACAACTCAAATACCTCACTACCGAAATTGTCAATATTTTCAAATTTGTTCGAGCTTCATGGGAATAAATTGATGCATAACTATTGGCTCTTTTTGATCATTTTTCGATGCTTCTCTTCTTTTTGCAAGAGCTTGATATTGGCTAGAGATCTATAATGAGTGACACATCTCAAGCATATGATACTATATTTTTTACCTTGAATAGGAAAAAAAATCTTTGTTGAGATTAGATACTAAATTTTATCCAATTTAAACCTTTTAAACTTTTACATTATTTATTTAAAATTTTGTAGATACTATGCTTGAGTAATTTTGTAATCCATCTGATATAAGATGGTCGAAACTTATGAACGTGCAAAAAGATTCAAGAGTCTTTTTTGAGTGCAGTGCCAAAGCTTTATAATATGAATAATTTAATCAGTTTTATTACTTCGATATGCATAGTCACGCAACTCCTTTAGAGTACAAATCTAATGCTCTACAATTATAATAATTTCTTAGATTCTTATTTTGGCATAAGTAGCCACGCAACTATGAATTTTAGAGCCCAAGCTTTATGGTACAAGGGCTGCATTTATTTCTTCGATAATTTAGTTGATAAAACACAACTTCTTAAGGACGCAGAGCTGAAGCTCTCTCATATTATTCATTTATGTGTGATTAGTTTAGCGTATTATTCATTTTTATGTGATTAGTTTAACTTATTATATATCTCTATATGATTAGTTTAGCATAATTAATTATGTTATTCTATAGTGCATCGTTCTTTTAATAGTTCTAGTTCCCTTGAAGGGACTACCCTAGGTTTCCATGTGTTTCTTTTAAATTTTGACTTGTCTCTTGTAATCTAATCAAGAAATTTTAACAGAGCAACAACAATTAGATAAACGATTAGAATGTAAAAAGGACAAAGAAAATCGAAGATATTAGCAAGCAATACAAGTAAATATGAGTTTGCAACTAATTTCCCCTAGTACAGGCATAATTAAATCTCAATGAATTTATTTTATCAAATCATACACTAAGTAAACTTTTAGAACAAGAAGGAACACTCACCTGACCCATTGAAGTGTCCAACTTACTCGGTTCATTACAAGGCACACCTAGAATTTGATTTTTGGTGGGTCCAAAACAACAAAACCTACTAATGCTCAAAGAAGAGAGCGTTGGCAGCAACTAGGGACGTTGAAAGTGGATGAGGGGTTGAGGTTCCCTTCGCTGAAAAATTTGGGCAACAAAAGGAGATAGTGGAGTTGCAGGGTTACTACAATAGCATTGGAGTGCACTAGCGACATGACGTCGTGTTGGCGATAGCGGTGGCGATGTGGCAGCAACATGGTGTAATGTTGACGGTGTGAGGAGGAAAGGAGTTTAGGGTTTCACTAGAAGTCGGGAGGGGCAGGGAAGGGTGGTGGTGAGTGGTATTCATGGGGCGGGGCATGATTATGGTTAGGGGAAAATATAAGGAGCATGTACGCTGGAGGAAGAAGAATCAGAGTTGGGGTATTAAATATTCCTTGTAGGGATTTACTTCATTACTTCGTGTAAGTGAATGATTTAGTGGATTTAGTAGTGACACATTGGATATAGGAGTAGAATCTTTGAACCACGTTACATCGTGCTGTTGGTAGTGGATGTAGGAGCGCAGCAGCAGGGACGGATCGTTAAATCACATTATATCTCATTGTTTTCGTTGTGATTAGTTGTATTCTATTTTCACTTTAATATTGATCATGTGTGCATTTGTATTTAACAATGTGTTTGAGTCACAAGGGGAGGAAAAGGTATTGGAAATATGTGAAGTTTCTACTGCCATATATTGGATACTAAAACTAGGATTATGATGATGGCTGATATGAATATCATACTGAAACCTTTTAAGCATTTGGCAGTATTATATTTTTCTTTAGTATTAGTATCTTTTTGTAATGTCGCTTGTTATGTTGTTAAAATTCCTTAATTGAAGATTGCAGGAATTTTTTCTGAGAATGTCAGAGTTCTGAAGACTGATTCTAGTTCAAACTATGCTCTTTCTCCTGAAGTAGTTTCCACAGCTATTTCTCATGACTTAATGGCTGGATTGATACCATTTTTTTTATGTGGCACAGTAAGGAACAATTTACTTTCCTATGTATCCACTTTTTCTTTATTATATCATTTTTTATTTTTCCATCTTAAGTAGCTCTTTATTTTTGTAAATAAACACTGTGTTCAAGCTTAAGAAAGCTTCTATTTCTTTGGAGCAAATGACTGGTAGAGACAGACATGTAACTAATTATTGTGCTGTTCTCACTGGTTCACCCTTCCACTTCAACCCTCATCTGATATTCTTACTTCCGCATAACTTAAGCTAGATGCTGCAGGAATTAACTGAAAGTCATTTGACATTCACTTGAGTATGATGCAGAATTCTCTAAGGAACATTTTATTTTTATTCTTTACAACAAATACATATGAAAAAAAAATATGCTCAGAATGATATCTCAATACCAGGTTGGCACCACATCCTCAGCAGCTGTGGATCCACTGTCTGAGCTTGGAAAATTAGCAAAGGTATTGATAAGAAATGAAACCTACTAATGTTTCATTCTACTCCTGGTTTCACTGATGATTGGTACTTATTTTTATTTATCTTCATTTTAGGCATTTGACTTGTGGTTTCATGTGGATGCTGCATATGCTGGCAGCGTTTGTATTTGTCCAGAGTACCGTTATCATATCGATGGTGTTGAAGAAGCAGATTCATTTGGCATGAATGCACATAAATGGTTTCTTACAAATTTTGATTGTTCAGTGCTCTGGGTAAAGGTGTGTCCATACATGATTATTTGTGATAAAATAAACTGCATTATCTTGCAATACTACTGAAAAGATAAGCAGCATTATTGGAATTCAGTATTCTAGTTGCATCACTTAGTGCTTGTCAATTTTCTAACTAATGATCTCACCATGTGTATTACTTCAAACTCTTACATTGTACGTGATCCTTTTGTGATGCTTGATTATTTTGTACTCTTGCATCTGCTACTCATTGTTTAATTTTTCTTGGGGTTGGAAGCATGATATATATGAAGGGGATGTGTGAGTACCTTACGCCTTCGATAAAAACTAGTCCCAAGTAAGGATCTTCATGTAAATTGTTTTTGTACATCATGTCTGTCTGAACAAAAATGAATTGATCAAATTAATCATCTGATGTTGGAAATTTGGTACTATGATTTATTTAGCAGAATGTTTTTTTTTTTGTTCCCTTGTAGTTTACATAACATGTGTGGTAACTTAGCCTTTGGAAAATCCATCTTATCCCTTAATATCCTCTAGCCCCAACATATGAAGATGTCTCTGTTCTTTCTCTCTTATGCTGTTGTTAATAGAAGGATTTTCTTGCCTTTTGTAGCTCAGATATTGGGAGCTGGAAAAAGATGTAGTAATGGATTATTACTTCAACTGGCAATAACTGTTTAATGATCATCCAAACAAATATATCAGTCTTTTATTGCTTTATGGCTAAATCATTAGATCAAAATTAAGTACATGGCTTTTCAAAGTCTTGAAGAAAGTGTGTCAGTTAAATTTATAGTTTAGATTTGCTTAAGGCAATACAAGAAGAATGTACTATTAAAAACGTGGAATAATAAGTAGGACATTCATTTCGTAAGAATAATTAGATAGAAAAGCAAATTTCTATAATACTCTTGTCCTAATGTCTAACTTTCCTTTAACCTACCCTTGATTCCTTGTGTTCAAATGTTCTCCAATAGATTGCCAGCTGAAGTCATCTTATTTATTTTAAACTTCATTGACTACTTTTTCCACTTTGAAACTGGTCATTTAAGCAAGTAACTAAGATGTTTTGTTTGATTATAAATCATTGCAGAAGCATACTTCTAAGAAGTTGACACTCAAATTACTTTTTGAGATGATAAAGTTTGATTGTGGCTAATAATATTACAACTTGACAACAGGACCGAAGTTCTTTGATCCAATGCCTTTCAACATATCCTGAGTTTCTAAAGAATAAGGTTTGCTTTTTTCATATATATTAGTACGCTTTATCCTTGGACACATCTCAAGACAAGTTTTTTGTTGACTTGAATATAATTAATGTATATTACCTAAGTTATAGGAGTCACTCTTCCATTGATCTGTTATCTTAAACTAATCAACATGGCTACTATAGATGCATGTGGGGAAGGCCATAATAGAAAACGTGCTAATAGTTTTGTAGCAAGATCATGTAGAGGATTGATGACCTAGCTACGAGGATTGAGGACCCAGCTACGAGGATTGAGGTTTGGGAGAGCGGGAAGGGAGGTGAATAGCCAATTAAATGTGCTTTGCACTAGTAGCAAACTCAAACAAATAGTAGTAAATTTTTTATCTAATTGCGTAATGTGTGTAATGTATTAAAGTGTCAAGCAAGCAAAAGCAATAAATATAACACACACAATAACACAATGGTTTGTAACTACCCGTTCCTACTTCCTAATCTATAGTCCTTAATACCAAATCTACTAAAAGCTACTTCAATGAGGCAATAGAACAATGCGCTACAAATCGAGCAACCACTCAACAAGCTTTTGTTTCTAGATATCTCCTAGAATAATCTGAGCACATCATTGTCACTAGATACCCTGTAGCAATAATCTAAGCATCGAGCTACCTATTAAACAAGCCCTTGTCTCTAGATACCTCATAGAACAATCCAAGCAAACCTTCTCGTTAGATAACCTTTAGCAACGATACAAATTGTGTTGGGAATCCTATGCGACAAAATCAAATCGCAGCGGAAAAATAGGATCCCTTCCGTGATCCATGCGAAAAATT
>JBBUKS010000060.1:5215493-5228466 GCA_038050645.1 Hedychium gardnerianum
TATGCAAAGATTACAAGAGAAGAATAAAAGGGGTGAGGTTTCTAACACTTTTTAACACATCACCATTGGTCGACCTTTGAGCCTCTTGAGCTCCCTTTATATAGTCTTTAGTTCCTTTTCATTCTTCAGTTACTATAAACTGATCTGTTGCCGATTTAGATGATTGAAAGTACCCATCAGTTGACATTAAGTTATCCGATCGTTGCAGTGCAACTTGTTAGATTAAACAATTTCTTCCTGCTTTCTCAATGTAGCATTAGTCAATTGGATCTTATTATTAGTCGACTGATCCTAGTTCAATCGATTGCCTATTGACTAAGCTATAAACAGAAATATTTTGTCTGCTATCTCCTTAGCCCGAGTCGACTACCCAGTCAACTCAACTCTTCAGTTGACTGGATTCACTTCCAATCTACTAGAATCCAACTCTAATCATGTAATGATCGAGTATTGCCCCTAAGTTGAGGCACTTGCCCCATGCGTACAGGTCACTCAACTCGTACAACTCAACACTGGAGTTTTATATTTGCAACTTAAGTTTGCCCCCAGGCCATCTCCTATCAAATTATTGTCCCTCAGATCCATCCAAGCCCTTGGCTCCTCCATGTGTCATCCTTAATGCTTCACTTACATAGTTCGTCTCCATCGACTATCATCAATACTACCCTCGATGCTTCTTGTTCTGCAGTCCCTCAAATGCTCCATGTCATCCTTCTCCGATCTTTACAAACCTCGAGTCACCAAGTTACTAACTTGGCTACACCTAGTCATGCTCTGGAGCTACTCCAACACCGCCCTTAGTACTTCATATCTTGCAAGCTCTCAATCACCTCAAACAACCTTCTCCAATCTCTTTAGAACTCCAAGCCACTCAGTGTGTTGCCTTAGTTGCGCCAAGTCATAATCCACGCATGCTCAACCTTGTCAAGTCATGAGCTCTCAAGGCTCCATGTGTGTTCTTGCAAATCCTTACACACTCAAACAAACATCAAATCAAAAAACAATGCCTAACTTAAACCCTTGCTTGAACATCAAAACCTAAGGTCATACTAGACCACTCAGGGCATGATTGCATCAACATCTAAACTCAAGTACACTAGTAAATATAGCTCTCAATGTACTAGTTCTTACCTAGACATATCATCTCTCTTTTTATTAATTTACATGAAACAATTTTAAAAAATACTACACAAAATACACAAGTGTTTTTCAAGCTTAACATTTTTTTTTTTTGAAGAAAAACCTTTATATCACTATAACTATTACATTAAGCACATCGACCTAGTGATGTAACATAAGAATTGGAGATTAATTTTAAAAACATTCTAAAAATTTTATAGTTCATTGTAAAAATTTACTATAAGTTTTGAGGGAAATTAAATGTTTTAAAAGTTTATTATAATTTTAAAGATAAAATAGATTCATTCTTAAATAACTTGTTTATTTTGAGTTTATAACAATCTTACGCTTATTGCACCTCGTAACACTATTGCTATGAGACCGCTATTCACAAACCACCCTTTGACAACCACGAGGTTGCCACTTCTCTTCTCTGGCCGGCTCTTGTGCAAGTGACTTGCAAACTCATCCATGGGAGTTGAGGCCCCTAACGTGAACTTGCTTAGTTGGAGTTGAGTTCCACTGCTCTGTGCCAAACGCTATGTCCCCAACGAAATCTAAAGCACCCCCACTACATTAGCAAGATGCAACTAACACATCCCTATCAACCATAGTAAGTCATCCTCAAGAATCTCTCCACCGTACTTGCTCATTAGTCGCCCTTTCCACCTCCCATCTCTTAGACTTCCTTGTTGAATATCCTGAGTCTACCTCTTCCGTAGATTCCTCCATAGCAGTCAATCTCTGCTCATATAAATTCAAATTGAAAGTCAGTGGCAACACTCCCCTCCATAAATAAAGACCATCCCTCTAAATCATCTGGACCCTAGCCACCCACTTGCCACCTTGTTTCTTGTTGCTTGATGCTAGCATCTCCTTTCATACGCGGATTGTGCTGCCCCATCCCTACCAAAGCCAATTGCTTATGATGCCTCCCTCTCCCTTTACAAGATAGTGCCTCCTTCTCCCTTTGGTAGATTTATGTAGTCTTGAGGTCATCTCTGTTCATTAAGCATGACAATGCACTATATTTCCACTATTTGCATCCACTCGCCTATTTCTTCTTAGCAATGTTGGTATTGGCTGCACAACCTCCCGCCAACACAATTTAGTGACACACCTTTCTATGGGCCACACTAATCCCCAGGGGACAAATAACTCCTTTCTATCGCCACCTTTGTCAGTTCTTTTGGTCATCAAATTTGCCTCTTCTTTCCTACTTGGACCACCATGCACAAGCCACTTTATCCCTACATCCTCCGTCTCTTCCAATGGAAGTTGGTTTGAGCCACGCACCTCTCTATTGGCTGCGCCAATTCCCATGGGTTGCCTACATGTTTTTCTATACCCTTCAAGAACAAAATAACATTGCACATGGTGTGCCTATCACACATTTTTTTTTATGTTCCTTGACAGGAACAATACAAGGTTTATTGACAGATGAAGTTCTCTGAATTTGTTTTTTGATGCTAGTGATAATTTACTAGGAACTACAACTAACAATATATGCTGAAGGAAAGTCAGCAATATCTATGCTTACAATTTCCTATGCCTCTCTCTATTATGTCAACAATCATATAAAAGTGTAATTCTTCACTTTTCATTGTGTAAAATACATTTGATATCATCTGAATCAGTCATTTATGCATTTTGCTATTATGTGAATTAGGCCTCAGAGGAAAATGCTGTGGTAGATTTTAAAGATTGGCAGATTCCTCTTGGACGCAGATTCAGGTTTTGCTTCAATACCAGTAGTGTTTTTTTCCTCTATGAATGTATTTTAGTTGCTCTCTCTCTCTCTCTCTCTCTCTCTCTCTCTCTCTCTCTCTGTACACTGCATTGGTCTGCCATATACATTTACTTAGAGCTAAGTTTTTTGAAATAACCACTGTAAATTCCAACTTTGGAGTTCATTACATGGATATTATCCCACAATTAGAAGACGATGAAACAAAGGGGACAAGAAAATGAGTATTCATCATAAATTGCTTCATTCCATTTGTGATAAAGTAGCAAGACAAGATGAAAAAAAACTAGTGAACGTGGGACTACTAGACTTCTGACACTCCTCAAATTGGAGCTAGATATCAAGAGTTCCTACCTGGAACTCAAAGTAGAAAAGGAGCTAAAATAAAAGGTTCATGAAAGGTCTCCATGTGGGATTATTATTCTAAGATTGTTAAGATCCAACGTGAGATTGCTGACTTAGTGTTATGAATTATGATGAAAAGTCTAATACAACCCTCAAGGTCTCCACCTATAGAGCTATGATATGTATTAATCAATCTTTACGCTCTTTGGTCTTTTTTCTTGTGTCTTTACCTGATGTAATATGAAAATGAAGTATTGATCCACATAGATCGGTAATTTCACTGTTATTCAATAAAACATGCAGGTCTCTAAAGCTATGGTTGGTTTTGAGGCTTTATGGTGTGGAGAAATTGCAAAGCTACATTAGGAATCACATACGTTTAGCTGAACTATTTGAACAACTTATTGGCTATGATTCAAGATTTGAGGTAAAAGAACAATAAATCTTTGACATCTGGTGGAAATATCATTAGAAGTTCCTAGCCATATAAAGCTTGGTTTGGTGGACATTTATTTATACATACTGCTTTGATTTTGGATTATTGAAGCAGCATTTTATTATTTATAATAATGTGGGTTAAATTATTTTTTCTTTGCTTACTCAGCAAACTAATGTTTCTATATACCTCATATGACATTCTATTTTCATATTGTTTGTTTGATTTCTAAGGATTTCTTTTGGTAATACCTATTGTAGCAAAAAGGTGATTACGCTCACCCAGGCGCCCCTCACAGCCCGTCCCCAGGTTATGTGAAGGGAGGTAATCACAGGGTCATTTCTTTTGGATATGAACCATCTTCAGGATGAGAAATTTCAACATTTAATGAAACAAAACTGAGTTGTTTCTACTACCTGTCTCATAATCATCATCATCAATTGTGTTTGTCCCAACTATTTGGTTGACTATATGACTTTTGTCCATCTTTTTTTTTTGGATAAATAAAAATATATTAAATCCAAAGGAAAAGGGGTACAACCAGGATTAGGCAAGCCAAATCACCATTATTTGCCATCCCATCGGAGCTATTTATGTTTGACACAACATTAGATCAGAGTATACTCTCAATGACCGGTATACATGAGTTTGCACACTCCTGAAGATCTTCTCAATATCTAACTGTCCCTCTCTAAAGAAACTACTATTCCTCGCTTGCCAAACATAGTGAATCATGAAAGACAAGGCCAGGTAACGGGCCTTTGTTAACACCTTACTCCCTTGATAGTATTGCCCGAAGACTCACATCATCCGCCAGTATGCAGACATCTCCTGTCGCATATGAAGTCAGTCTTTGATCTTTCTCCATAACTCTGTAATACTCCTATTTGCCAAATACTCCTATCTGTCTCTAGTGGGGAGACATCGCTGCACCAATATCCAGACTGTTTGGACCCATGGCTTGTCTGAATATATGCCTTCCACATTGTACGGACCCATGACTTTTTAGGACTAGATTACCTAAAGAAATCAAAAGCCCGAGCCACTCCATCGTCCCGAACAAACCAATCTGCCAGCACTGTCCCGAGCCACTTTTGTCCCTCTTTTGATCTCAAATAAGGTTAAAATTCATATTCATAGTTTAGCCAAATTTTGAGGATGATTGTCTAGGCTGATTAGCATATACGACTACTGATCTCAATATTCAATATTTGTAGGAATTTGTTTTATTGTTATGAAAATAATCTTTCATTATTCTTTCATTACTTTTATTGCATCTTCAGGCATAAGTGTCATTTTTTGGTCCAAGGCAAAGTATGAGGAATGAGATGTCTAGTGAAGTTTAGCTACATCTATGTAAAGTAGATTGAGAACAAAAAAAATGCCCTAGTTAAACATTTTAACGAGTCGTTGAATGGTTAACAATGTCAGTTAAAAACAAAAGAAAAACTGATCGTTCTGCTCAAGCCAAAATACTTCATCCTAAAGATATATTCACAAAGGTGTGACACACCTTGATGATAAGAGATGTGCAAGAGGTGCAGTGAGAAGAGTTATTAAATATTAGAATGGTGATTTATCAAAAGAAGAATACAAGTATCATCATGTCATTTAGGATAACTGATTACAAACTTGTATAAAAAAAAATGAAGACTTCAAATAAAGATAATGTCTCAAGTAAAGCAAAGTCACGTGATTGCAAATAATAAATACCTTGTTAATTATTTTTTTATCAAATGGTGTATCTTTAATTACTCAAAATGAATTGTCATTAAAAAGAAACCTAGTTAATAAATTTGAGTTGATTGGCAACTTTTTGGAAATATAATGAGAAATCTTCATCACTCCAATAGTTGTCTTCGATTAGTGTGGAGAGAGAACAAAATCATCTATCATAATCTAGGCATAGCTCAACCTAGGTCCTTACAGATGAGAGAAAATGCTAATGGTAGATGGATAGGGACAACATATGGAAAATGATTACTTCCATGAATCACTCCTTAATAAAAAAACAAAACAGTTTATATAAGGAAAAAAATTATCACAAACATCATCAGTTGAGCACCAAATGTATAGTGAAAACAATTGAATACAATGATAAAAAGTATTATTTTTATAGCAGTTTAAATATAAATGTACTGTAAATAAAGAAAGCAATAGAAGATTTGACTTTTTACGTAGTTCGGAACCTCATTCCTACTCCATTGCCTATGAACTCGTATGATGAGTCAACTCATGAAAGTTACTAACTTGCTCCTTCATGGAACTTTTTGGAGGTGGAGAAACCTTTTACAAAACTTTTTAAAAATATATTAAATAAGTGTAGTAAAAGAATTGCAAAAATTTAGAGGCTATAGCTAAAGACTTTAAGCTCAAAAGAAAGAAAATAAACAATAAACAATAAAAAAATTTGTTGTGGAGAAAACAAGAAAGCAAGATCTTTTTATTCGAGAATTGCTGTTATTTCATGCCTTGCACCTCATTTTATAGTCCTCCAAACAGCTATAGATAAGCTCTCTCAATTCTAAATTAACGTGAGTTGACTGGCTTAAGCCATTAGCCAACTGGAGCTTGATCTATGCAAAACTTGTCTCATCTATTGTTGCCTTTATTCAACTCAGAATTTTTCCAATTGACTGTTCATGTTAGTTGACTCTGACACTTGTCACTTGACTCCTCTGGATAAGCACACAAACTTAACTCTCAGGCAATCTTGATGTAGTCGATTGATTCATCCTCATTAGTCTACTGATCTAATCTGAGGTTTAGTTGACTCATCTTAGAACAGGAACATTCTATTCGCTAGAAGTGAATCTCTAGTCGGCTGCCTTGTCGAGTAATCAAGCATATTTTCATCTAGTTGACTCAACCCAAAATAGGACTTTTCTCTTTGCAAACAATCCATCTTTAGTCAACTTCCTGATCGACTAAGGCATATTAGTTGACTGAATGTGAAATCATCGACTTCAACCTTGAAACGTTTGTTTCTTGGTTGAATCTTTGCTTGACTAAGAGATCTTACCTCCAAGAGATCTTAGTCGCTCATAATCTTTCATAACTTGCATGTCAAGAGAAGATTCGACAGAGGCATATTATCCAACCCAGTCAAAATACAAGTCGCTCATAGTCTTTCACAACTTGCATGCTAAGAGATCTTATCTCTGAGACTTCTCATGTGTAGGTATTTGGTTGTTCTCGACATACTAAGACTTCTCGTTTGCCAAGAGGTATCGCCTCTAGTTCTTCCTTGTTTGCTAATACCTATTGATTTTTTTTATTTGTCAGCACCTGTTGGACTTCTCCTCTGCCAAATGTTTGGTTGATTACGACCACTTGGACTTCATTCATCTTCCAATACCTATTGGACTTTTTTTCTCCCATCAAATATAAGATCGAACTCATCCCACTTGAACTTCATCCATTACACCTGCAATATTAATGTCAAGTAATATGTACCTGCACAACTGAACAACCATCATTATTAACAACAACTTGAGCCTTAACAAACTGTGAACTAGGAGGTGTCATACTCGATAATGCATAGGAATGAGACTACAAGTTGAGCATGTTAGAAGGAAAAGAGTCTAAATAGTGTCATCAAGACTTCACATATAAGAATGGGAAACTTTAGGGCTAATAAACAAAATTTTAACCCCATGTTTAAGACTTCTTCTTATATGATCTTTAATGTTGTAATTAATTTTAACAATCTATGTTCAACTTAGAAGCATAAAATTCTAAGAATTAATGAACTTTTGATGCCTTTCCACTTCATAAAGAAACATTTTTCTGTCTATAATATCAAAATGTTCCATGTTCTCTTTGAGGAAGAGACTTTGACTAAGTTATTTAAGTGCAAGCTAATTCCAAGTAAAGTTATTGACTTTAGGTGAAAACTGTGGCATCAAAGGACATTAGCTAGACAAAGTAAATAGGCGATCGTGTGTTTTTCTCACAAATACAAAACTTAATTTAAATATTGGTAATATGTGTATGAGTGTGAACTTGAGGTGAATCAAAGGGCATTTGGCTAAAGGGAGTGCATAGGTGATCGTGTATTTTTCTTGCAAATACAACACTCAATTTAAATATTGGCAATATGTGTTTGCATATGAACAATATTAGAGTGATAGAAGTATGCAATAAAAATAAGATGTAATAAAAAATAACACAACACAAAGTGTTAAAGATTTTATGCGATTTGAACTCCATGTTCTTTTTTCCATAATCCTTTTATGTTTGATATGATAACCCAAAATACAATAAGTGACTACTTGGACCCTAGGAAATGGTGGAATCCTCTACAACTGAAGATGAAATCTGAACAAGAGGATGAGACCTCAACGAGCTAGAATGCTCTACACACAAGGATAAGATCTCAAAGATATAAAGAGATCGGCCCAACAAATCAGATTTCAGATTCATTCTCTCTAAATAATATAAAAAACAATTTCTAGAGACAAATCCTAACAACTTACCTGAATAGATATAGATCTAATCCAAGGTGAGGTGAGAAAAGAGTTTCCTAGAGAGCTTTGGATGCAAGGATGAACCATGAATAAGCCTTCAAAGCCCCTTGATGATCCTTTGACACTTTAACAATGATGGATAAATGATAGATATATTTTTATACAAGTTCTTATGCCAAAAGAATCACTAAAATGGGCATTTAAATGAGGCCTAATGGTTTAATTCTTTTACTCATTGATCAACCAATGAAAAATCTTTAGTCACAACAAAACTAGTCATTTATGATTATTGGAAGTCATCACTTAAATCTTGTTTGACTAACAAAAGTCTTAGGTTATCTGTGCTAGTTTAGTTGCTTGAGTAGAAATTTTTAGTTGTTCAAAACTTGGTTGTCTAAAACTATAATTTTTTTTGTCAACCAATAATTGGCCAAACCTTGATTGTTGGTACCAAATAGGCTATAAGAATAAGCTCTTTAGGTATTTCTTTGTACCGAGAAGCTAATTCTACTATTAGAATCTTTACCTGAAATAAACCCAAAACAGGATATCTTCAAATTTATTCAGCTCCTTAAGCTTGATCTATTAATACACACTCCACATGACTCCACACTTGATTCATCAAATCCATAATTAAGCTTGCTTCACCATGTCTCCACATCAAGATTCTCTTTAAAAGAGTTATTCATACTTGATAAATATATTATCAACAAATACAGACCTAAAAGGTCTATTAACTTATATGTGTTATCAAACATCAAAACACTATAATCAAACGCGACTATAACAGAGGATCCAATTTTCAATAGGAATCAAGGTTTAAAATCTCAAACTATGCCAGAGTTTCGATATTTGACTAGATCATTACTGTTTTAGTACCATACCAGAATTAAAACATGAGGTGTTGGTGGTGAGGAGTGGGAAGGAGGAAGAAGATAAACAAGAAAAAGAATAGAACACGACTATATACCTAAATTCGGACTTTATGTTCCATCTAGAATTATATAGTTTTGACATTGTGTTGGATGAAGACAAGCAAAAAAATAACAAATATTATTTCAATCCATCTTGATGCTATTGTAGCATGCCAAGGGATATTGAATATCAACATGACACAATACTCATCGATATGATTGACACAGCGACACAAGATAAATTACGTGTACTGAGTAGTACCGAGCTTTTGTAATTTATTGGAGTGATATGTTTTGATCGTGTTGCGCATCACGGTATGAAATTTTAAACCTTGACACTAATAGTTGTCCATTTGAGCAAATTCAATAGCGTTAATTTCAAATCTTATAACAAAAGCTCCTTAAGTTAATAGACCTTGATTCCTAGAGTTATAACCACTTTAACACCAACAAGCTTCCTAAAATAAAATAGAATAAGACCTTCATCAATGGTCCTAAGAGGCATCTTGAATTGAAAAGGACATACAGAAGCAACTAAGAGACATTCTAAAATAAAATGGTCATGAGTCCTTATATCCAAGTTAAAGACTTAGACCCAAGAGGTGTTCTAGAAAATAAAGGCATAGCACCTCAAATCAAGAGTTCCATGAGTCATACTAAAAAAAAGCATCAAATCTTTGACATAATCAAAAGAAGACTTAGACCGTAATAAGTGTTTGAAATAAAAGGGTGTAAGACATAGGTTAAAGATCCTAAAAGACATCCTAAATTTAAAAGAACATCCTAAGAGGAGCTCTAAAATAAAGAGGGTATAAGACCTCAAATTAAGAGTTCCAAGAGAAGTCTTGAAATAACAAGGGTATTAGACCTATAATCCAAATTGAAGGAATACCTATACCTTAAGTAGTATCCAAGAATAAAAAGGCATAAGACCTTTGGTCAAGGTCCCAAGAAACATTATAAATTGAAAAGGGAATAAGATCTCAGACCCAAGCCAAAGACTTAGATTAAAAAGTGCATAAGACCTCAATCCTAAGTTGAAGACTTAGATCTAAGAGGCATTCTGAAATGAGAAAGGCAAAACACGTTAGATCAAGAGTTCAAGAGATGTCATAGACTAAAAAGGGCATAAGATCTTCAAGCCAACACATCAAAAAAAGGTTATTAATGGCTAAAAATTTATCACTAGTAGTTTTGGTGTCAATAATTTTGTTACTAGACTCGTTGGCCTAAGTCTTGTGGTTAAAGCTATTAATGATATTATTAATTGATCTCATCACTTAATCTGACATTAGTGGCACATTTTTTTTCATTATTAATTAACAATATATCTTAAAGTAATTGTAACTAAACGACACAAAAATATATTATAATTTTTGTCATATATAATCATTATCTACAGATTCATCACTAAAAATCTTTTTTAGTGACAAATGTTGAAATGTTAGTTGTGGCTAAAATGTCATCTTTGTGTGGTGTAAGTCAAAGACTTAGTCCCCAAGTGGCTTCTTGAAATGAAAATGATATAAGAAAAGGGTCAAAAGTCCCAAGAGACATCCTAAAATAAAAGGTGCACAAGCTCTTAGACCTGAATTGAATAAAGATTTAGATCATAGGGGGCATCATGAAGTAAAAAGGATGAAGTTGACCCCCAACTCTTCCAATTGGTTTAAAAGTTAAAACTACATTTAATTTGTTTGCACGAGTTAAATTTCATCCCCAAACAACTGATTCATCTTGAGCCAAACTACTTCCTTCTCAAGTCGAACACAATGGAACTCCTATCTACTTCGGCAAGACTGCATCTGATTTGGGCAAACTCAACTGGAACCTGAACTACTACAGTCAACTGCAACTAATTTGAGCTAACTCAACTAGAGCTCGATCTATTTGACTTAACACGACATCTGGTCGCTTTATCAATTAAGGTCTGAGTCAAATAATTATATTTGGTAGACTTATGTAATCTATATTATAAAATTACCATACTTTACTCTTGCCCTAACATGCAACTTGTAACTATGAAGAATTTGCTAAATGCATCCATAATTTTGCATGACTTTATACACTATGCAGTATATGGCTGAATCTCCTTCGTATGTGGTTTCGTGTTAAAGCAGTCGTTGCAAAATACTGGGGTATTCTTAAAGTTAAAACTATGCTTTGGTTGGTTGACTAGAATTTTTTGCAAAATTTATTTCTCCCTGGTACTTGACTCGGACTTACTACTATTTTATTTTTCTGATTCCTGCATAGCATTCTCAGAATATTGTCACCACTAATTGAAATTCATAGGTTGTGACTCCTCGGACCTTTTCACTAGTATGTTTCCACCTTATTCCTCCACAAAATGATCCAGATAATGGCTATAAGTTGAATCAAAGTCTATTGAATTCTGTCAATGCAAGCGGCAAAATCTTCATGTCACATACTGTAAGTTCTTCCGTCGCTATCATTGAGCTACAGAATTCCTTGTGCTTCGTATGGCTTTAATTTTTCATTTGTCAGCAGGTTCTGTCAGGCAAGTTCATCTTGCGTTTTGCAGTAGGAGCACCACTTACAGAAGACAAACATATCACGACGGCATGGAAGGTGTTGCAAGATCAGGCTACGTTGCTTCTAAAGGACTTATAGGAGTTTATCCGATATGTTTTCCTACTTATTTGATCATTTCAATCTAGATAATAGATTCAATTTGATCAGCATGCAAATTCTGCATTTCCTAACTCGTTTGTTTGTTCGGACCATTTTAATTTTAACCCTACAAACCGAACTGAATTGGCTGGAATTCTGGTTGTAATTTTGCAACTGTGGTTTTGCTTAAAAGTCTACCATCTGTATCTCAATTAAATTACTCTTCTTTTAATTCTAGGGCAATTGCCCAACATAGCTTGACCTCTTGTTGAATTTCAAAAGAAGTCCTTCAATAAAAGAGTTTCACTTTAACCAATCATGAGTTTGGTTAAAGAGTTAATAAAATGACTTTGGTACTCTGTTATTAATGTGGCCTAATAGACAACTTGACAGTAGTTGCAAAAAGTGAACTGCATAACTAACCTATCAAATATAATGACATGTGGAATGAATCGAGAGCTTAGGGTATTTGAGGGGATTGAAGATTTGATGACATGTGTATCAAGCAATGCGAAGCTACGACAACTTGAAGATATCTTGGTGAGATGTGAGAGATTATGAGAGAACATTTAATCTTAGATCTCTTGATAGATTTTTACCTAAAACTAAACTAGACACAAGGATTTTTTTAAGTCGTAGTCGATTCAATCGACTAAAGATTAAATTCAAACTAGTAAAGAACTTATGGGATCGAAGATAATGCTAAAGGGGTGAATAGTTTGTTTAATTTAAAATATTTTATAATAGTATTTTCAAAATGTTATTGTGAAAAGACTTATTGTTTGAAATAGAAAATTATGCAGTAGAAAAATTAGTTTTAAAAACGTTTTCATAATCTGAGTTAAAGTTAAAATTAATTTGTTTTCAAAAATATTTATTAAAAAAATGTGTAGTAAGGTAAAGTAGAAAAGTAAAAAAGTACAAATATTTTATGTAGTTTGGAATATTCAGGTTCTTACTCTATGATCAATGACTCGTTCGGCGATCACTCTCCAAAAATTCTTTAATTTTCTTCTTTTGAAATCTTTCAAGGCAGAGAAACTTTTAAAAATTAATCTTACAATACATAAAAATCCTCAACAAGAATATTAAATTGTAAAAACACAACGTACAATGATAAGCAACAAAAGAGAATAAGTTGTGTAAAAATGACAAACAAATTATACTGGACTCAGAAAAATTCTTAGAAGCATGTTGCCTTCAAAGAGAGATTTAGATGGTGTACTAGAGGTGAACTATGAAGATTTTGATGTTCTATTCGAGAAGCCTCAAGTCCCCGATTATAGATACTAATCGATATCCATCAATC
>JBBUKS010000060.1:5228566-5243657 GCA_038050645.1 Hedychium gardnerianum
TCTTTTGCTTCTAGCCAAGCAAAGACACACACGTTAATTAAATAAATAAAACAACATAAAAATAGAAGAGGCACAACCAACTTTACTTAGTTACAACTAGGGTGATTGTTAATCCAAGGCAAGTGAAAGCTCAACTAAACGAAATTCCTTCGAGAAGGCGGAGTAGCCTCTTACAAGCAGTGAAAGCACAAACAGTAAAACAAAAGTCTGAAAGTTGAAAACAGAGTGTGTGTTGTTCAAAACTAGAGAACACAACCTCTATTTATAGAAAAATGATTGAAGTGACCGTTTTGCTTACGTGACAGTCATGGGGGCGCCTCTAATGGATCGAAACTGATCCATTGCTGATATGACAGCTTTGGAAGCGCCTCCAAGCGTTGGGGGCACCTCAGTTGACCTGACTTGGCTTACAGATCTCATCCGCTGCAACGAGTCCTTTGATCGAGGCGCCTCCATTGTTCTGAGGCGCCTCCATTGTTCCGAGACGCCTCCATTGAATTGGCGAGTGAGATGCCTCCGAGCATTGGGGGCACTTCCATTGTCTGGGCGCTTGAGGCACCTCCATTTGATGGGGGCGCTTCCAACACCTGGTGGGTGAGGCGCCTCTAGCTACTCCGGGGTGCCTCCATTCCTTCTAATCGCCTGGGTGATCTCTGGTCGTTTGAAGTATTTCTAGCCGAAGCATTTTCACTATCATAATAACGCTCGATGTCAAATTTTTGAAAAACAAACTCAATTTTTTAATGCCTTGCCAAACATTATTTGGAAGTAGATCATGAAAGATGATTGGAATAAGTCTTTGGATAAACACGTGACATGTTGGATTCCATAGCAGAATTAAGCAATAAAAATGCAGCGGAAAGCGAACCCACCAGAGATCCAAGCAAATTACAATTAAACATTTATGAAGAATGTTACCTCTAAATGCATGAAACCTTTATGAATATGGAGAGTTAAGCTGAACTCAACGCGATCAACACGTTCGTGCCTCTATGGTATCCACACCAGCACCCATCACCGCCCCATCTCACGAGCATAATTGGAGTCTCTCACCACCATCCATCTCATGAGCACGTAGACCTATTCTTTTATTTTTGCTATATACAAATATAAAATAAAATGTGGGTATTAAAAACATGAGCTTTATTTGATTTAGGCCTGTTTAAAACAAACTCAAACGCATGTCAGATTAAACTATTAATGCAACAAGTTTAAAATTCAAAATAAATTTCAGACTTAAAACTTAAGGCCAATTCATTTTAGTCATACTAAAATAAACCAAATTCTAAAATCGATGCACTCTTTGTATGTGACCCAATATGTTCTCGTAATATTGGCAATGACTCTAAAATCTCATTTTAAAGACACAAGTCATGAGTGACATCTAGAAATATATCATGGCTACCCAAGTGACGAGAATATCGTAATTCGACATAACCTGTCTATGACTATTTTATTGTATAACTTAGTCTTTTTATCTATGATATCTAGATTGATTTACGAGGCATAGATTGCGTTATCCTCTCATTAATCTATGTGTTTCTTGATCTCTAAGTGGACTTATTTAACTAAATAAACTCAATATCTCATACTAACTTATTTGAGCATGGTCATACATTTGAGTAGTTCTACTTAATTAAGAGGCCCACAGATATCACTTCCGTTATATAGAAGGGATAAATTTTATCTACATCACTCATATTTCTCGGCATAACTCATTGCATACCCAGTGAACAACTTTATAATCAATCTTGTTATATGTGACGTCCATCGATACTAAAGTGCGCAACTCCTTATGTAAGAAATCATAGTGACTTCAGGTCAAAGGACTATTTATACTAATAGTCACTATGAGAATATTTTTGACACTCATATAACAATCTATGAAATATTCTCATGGTGGGTCAATTCAGTACATATTCTCTAATATATATCATGTGTTAATTGGATATCTTATATCCATGACTTGTGAGATTAAGTTATCAGTTAACCTACATGTCAATCTAAATGTATTAATATTGCCCTTAGATATTAATACTTGACTAAAAATAATTAAAAGTAATGTTCTATAGTTCTATAGTTTTTCACAATCAATTCAAATAATTAATATGTTATAGAACAGAACTTGTCACTGTAGGACATTATTATATTTATTCAAAATTGCACAGATACTAAATAAATATAATAAACACATGTGTTATCTTTTATTAAAATTATGATACTAAAAATCTCATATTAATCATCTAATGTTTAACTATTAGGCTAACACTAACATGACAATCATAATTCTTCATTTCAAATATTTTAATTTGTTCATATCCACACATCTAGCCATATTCAAGGCATATCCATCAGGAAATCTGATTTTTTTCAACCAACAACATAAAATTTGTTTACATTCTTTGTCTGATGTATAATAAGGTTTTAAAAATTTATTGATTGTTCTATTATGTTTCAACTCAGGTCTATTAACTATTTCTTTCAATTCCTCACATGATTTTACTGTATCTTTAGTTTTTCCGAGAACATTCATCATAGTATTAAAAATATTATCAATTTTTTTCTCAACATGGATCATATCTAAATTATGTCGAATGAGCATATGCTTCTAATATGACAACTCTCAATATATGATTTTTTTTCTTCCAACTACACTTGCACACCTTAACAATGAATTTATTTAATTCATCAGAATCACTCTGAGTTACTTGTATAAATTTATAGTTGTTTATTTCTCAAAGATTTCCTCTCCTAATTACAGGAGAATTTAAATTTCGTCACTAAAATAGCGACGAAAAATTAATTCCATCACTAAAATAAAATCAGATTTAATATTCCATCATTAATTAAATAGGTTAAATATTAATATCGACGGAATTAGCGACGGAAATTAAATTCTATCATTAATTTCATCACTATTTTAGAGTATTATTGTAGTGTTAAATTGACTCAATTGGATAAATGTTGGACCTTTCCTTCTTATAACTACATCTTTAGTCGATTCAATCGTCCCTGACTCACTTGAAAAACTTATGATCTTTTCAACCTTTTGATTATTTAATGCAGTTTTGGTCGACTTCATGCATCCTAATTGACTCAATTCTCGTACCCATGAATCTTATTCTACAAAGATAAAATTTTAAGTTAACTCATGACCATTCCAGTCAACAGAAATGCAAAAATAATCAATAGACAATCAACTCAGGCTACGTTAGCTGACTCAATTATCCTTCGATCAACTGAAATTAGAACATAATATTTATGTCCACAAACAGAAAGCCAACAATCAACTACTAGTCAACTTGACTATTCAGTCGACTTAAAAACCCTCTAATCAATTGAATCTACTCAACTTTAAATTTTTTCATAAACTTAAACCCAGAACACATATTTTCTAGTTCAATATACCACCTACATAAAAAAATAAAAAAAAAATCTACCCAAAGTGACATTCACTCATCATCACTCATTTAGCAATGCTCCTCCCACGAGTTTTTCTCAACAAGCTTCCAACCCTTTAGAGTATCAAGCTTCCTCGCCTGATCTAGCTATATAATTTGAGTTTTGCTTGATCTAAGTTTTTAAGCCGTTGAATCAACTTCTACATAGAAATGGAGATCTTCGTTGACACCTATTGAATTAAGAGCTTGTTGCTCCATAATCCACTAAGAGTTCACTCCTTTGGAATTTCATCATCTAGCAAGGACCTCTTGGATTTCTACCGATACCGGTTGGACCTTTTCACATATGTTAGAAGTTCAGTCCTTCAAAACTTATATATCTTCCAAGAACATCTTGGACTTTTGCCAATACTTTCCACATTTGATTATCAGTTCACTCTTCTGAGATTTACAATTCCTTTTCTTTACAAGCAACAAAAACAAAGATACAATAAAAAATATAAATAATACAAATGAAACACTTTACAAAAATGAATCTGATTTTGTTTGCTTTATTATTGGTTTGGATTGTCTTTTGAATGTCTGAAAATACAACAACACTCTCCTTTAAATCCCTCAAGAGCTAGCATCGAAGACGTTAATAATCTTTTTTTATAACCTTGAGGTCAAGACTGATTTCCTCTTAATAGTCGATTGATAGCACACATTAGTTGATTGATCCATTGAATTCAAATATCTTACTTATAGAACGACTCTTTCTAACTCAACTTTACTATATCAATCAACTACTTATTATCATCAATCGACTGTTATCTAAACAATCGAGTCCCACAATTGAGTTTTAAATTTTTTGTTCAGTTGAACAATGATAGTAGTTGACTACTCCTCTCTATCAATCGACTGATAATAATCAATCGAGTTGATCAACATACCTAATAGTCGACTGATGTATAATAAACCCTCCTTAAATCCTCAAACCTCGAACTCGAGGGTTTAGAGGTTCATCAGTCAATTGTTAGTTCATAGCAATCGACTAATACTTCTATTTGAGTCTTATCAAAGCTAAATTCTCACATTGCCTAATATCCAACCTACTAAGACTCCTCCCGCTCAACATCCGATCATCTTTGACCTATCAAGACTTCACTCGTCTAGCATCTGATCAATCTTGACATGTCAAGACTTTCCTTCTCATGCCAAACATCTGGTCAACCTTGAACTATCAAAATTTCACCATTGTCAAATATCTGATCCTCCTTGTCTTGTTTGGACTTCTCATCTCATGTCAAGCATTCTATCAACTTTAATTTATCGAGACTTTATCATTGTCAAACATCTGATCATCTTTGAACTGTTTGCACTTCCCGTCTCATGCTTAACATTCGGTCCTTCACGACTTATTATAGCTTTCATCTATGTGCCAAGGATTCGATCTTTCATGATACACTTGGACTTCATCTATCTCGTGTCAAGTATATGGTCTTGCATAACTCACTTGGACTTCGTCCTTACCAACTCTCTATTGGACTTCTACCTATTAAGTGTTTGATCAATAATGACTTACTTGGACTTGTTCACTTGTCAACTACTTATTAGACTTCTAACTATCAAATATTTGGTGATTCATTTAAATTATTCATTATTAAATATTTAGTTAATCTCGACTTACTTTTCACTCAACTAATAAATATACTGATAAAATCAAAATTCAATTCGAGTCCATTCAAATTTGATAACTACTAAGATCGATTGCTCTAAAATTTATAGTTAATTCATAGTGGCAAAAAATGAAACGCTCGCCTTCGGCGTTCCTGTCGACCCGTTCTAGGACTAATACAGAAGAGGTAAATCATGAAAGCTAGTCTAGCTAATCCGAATAATGATTAGTATATAAGGAAGGGTAAAAATTTAACTACTAATTAAAATTTAATTTTTAAACTTACAATAATAATATTTTATGTATTAGTCATCCGTAAATCCTATGGACTAATTTATAGTTAACTCATAGTTAATTCATCATCTTTATTTCGAGTGCGTTTTAATAATTTTACTTGGCAAATTATAAGTCGCAGTGCGACCACCAACCCGTGACGTTACCACCCAATCCAAGTCGGGGCAAGGCTTTCCGCGGATCGACTCGACGACTCGAAACTCGAATGGTATTCTCACGTCCCTCGCTCGTGACTCGACCTTTTGGATCCTTCTTGTTCCAATCCGCCCTCGACGCTTCTGCCGCCGTCTTTCTTTCGTCGATTCAGCAAAGCGGCGATATCAAGCAAGGTAAACCAGGCATGCAATTGGGATTAATCTTGTGTCGATCTGTTTGATCGTAGGAGTTCGAATTCCACTTGAATGGCTTGTTCCTTCATTGAATTGATCGCGGTTTAAGATCTGGTTTTCGTTTTTCACCCTAATTTTCTGAGAGATATTCTAGGGCTTTTTGGCTATGCGTGTTTTGTTCTTGCGCTAGGTTTTATTGCTTGTTTCGTGTTGGTCTAGATTGGAATCGATTGGCGAGCTCGAGCAAAGGCGACGGCTTCAATCACAATTCCATTCCTAGCAGACGAGCGCGTCGGCAGTTAGATTTGGATTGGACGGACGAGTAATGGGAGTTGCAACAAGGCTCGGCCATCCTAATCTCATTGGTGAACAAGTGAAGGAGATGGAGATGGAAGCACCGGGCATCGATACAGTGATACAAGGTAGCATAGCTGACGGAGACATGAATGGGGTTGTTGGATATGGCCAGGGGCGACATTATGGTCCTGTTCTTCACGATGTGAAGCTAGCGCACGAGGCTTGTGCACCTGGCCTGCAAATGAATCTTGTTGATGGGAATAACATTGTAGGTAAAAGTGGTTTTATGGATTTTGCACAGTTGGTGAGCAAAGATGATAGTGTCAGTCATCATGCTTGTTTTAATACTAGCATTGAGTCAGTAACCAAGGGTGATCAAAATTTGAATGTCTGTAGACAAGAACTGATGCCCAAGAGGAAGAGAGGAAGGCCTCGGAAATTATTAGTTATGCAAAATCCTATTGATTCAGAGATTGCTGCTGGTGCTGATGGAGTGACAGACAACCATTCTTTGACAGTAAGCAAACATGAACCGATAGCAAGCGGAAAGAGGGGAAGGCCTAGGAAATCCACTTATAAAGGAGATTCTTTGAGTTCTGTTGCCACCCCCCATGTTAATATAGAGATTAGTAGCATTGCTATGGGAGTAGACAAAGAAAATATAACATCAAAGAGGAAGAGGGGAAGACCTAAGAAGTTGATAGATGCAGAAGATGTTAATTCGGAGGTTTCAGCTTCTGTTGCTACAAATGCATGTGACAGTTCTCTGATGGAAACTGAACAAACATTGACGGCAAAGAGAAAGAGGGGAAGGCCTAAGAAGTTGATAGATGCAGAAGATGTTAATTCAGGGGTTTCAGCTTCTGTTGCTAACAATGCAGGTGACAGTTCTCTGATGGAAACTGAACAAAAATTGACTGCAAAACGAAAGAGGGGAAGACCGCCGAAATTGATAAATATAGAAAATGCTGTAAGCTCAGATGTTGCACCAAATGTTGGTATTGAGACAAGTAACATGTCTGCAATGTCACTGGAGCAAGAACTGACTGTAAAGAAAAAAAGGGGAAGGCCTCGGCTTTCTTTTGTGGAGGATAATGAGCGTGTTGTGTATCAGTGTTCCTTTCAGGATGGGGATAGTTTTGCTTCTGCTGATTTGGTGTGGGGTAAAGTGAGGATGCACCAGCAGTGGCCTGGTCAGATATTTCATTCCTCCACTGCATCAGAAGCTGCATTAGACCTTCAGAAGATGGATCATCATCCGGTTTCTTGTTTTCAAGATAAAACATTTGCCTGGTGTGATGAGTCACAATTGAAGCACTTCCAGACACACTTATCACAAATTGAGAAGCAAAGCTGTACAGATGGATTTGAAACTACCATGAATACTGCAATTGAAGAGGTGTCAAGGCATGTTGTGTTGGGGTTAACATGCCAGTGTTTCATGGATGAAGCTTATGCGGGCCTCAAGAAACCAAGGATTGAGAATTCAGAGATACAAGTTGGGGCATGTTGCTACAACATTGACAAGGCACGTATTGTTAGCTCTTTTGAACCTCTTAATCTTCTCCACTATATCCAAGCACTAGCATGTTCCCCATATGCAAGGTTCGATAGATTAGAGCTTGGGATATGCAAGTCACAGTTGCAGTCCTTTTATTGCTCAAAAGGATATTCTGAACTTCCTGTATTTGTTCATGGTGAAGGATTGGTTGATAATAAGAGAAATTCTGGTGAAGAAAGCGCTGACCCCTCAACTCTGATATCTTTAGCTGCTACTTCTTGGATGGGAAAGTCAACAACTATGAAAAGCTCATTTAGGCGGGAGAAACTAAACATTGTGCAATGTAGAAAAAGGACTGAATTCGTGGATAAGAATGATGCTGGATTTGATGTCTCATCTCATGGAAACTCTGAAGTTGCTGTTTTGGATTCTAAATTAGAGAAAGGAAATGATAGAAATCTTGGGGATTTGATAATTAGCTCTTCAAGATCCAATCCTGCAAGACAGCCTGAGGTTTTGATAAAAAGTGTCACAAATGAGTATTCCACCCCAACTGAGATGCTTGGACAGCTCTATGTATCCGCAAGGAATCCTCTGGAGGAATACAGTTTTCTGCCTACAATAGTGACCTTCTTTGCTGATTTTAGAAGCTGGGTCGTGTCTGTTTTGTCAGCAGAAGACAAAAATACTGACAAACTTACAGTTAAATGGGATATGAGGAAATCCATAAACGTCAGTTCAGAAAATATGTCGGCTTTCATGCAAGATTCATACTGGTCCGACATAATTGTCAGCTGTGAGGAAGAATTGGCATCAGGTTGGAAAATAACCCATGAATCTCAAAGCACGCAGCAAAGAGAACGCCATGGAAATGAACCATCATTTTCTCTTCCCTTCACTTCCATACCTTATAGCGGACCACATTTGCAATATGGTTCCACAAATCAAAATGATATGCACAAAATGGATGTTCAAAAAACGAATGAGCGTGTTTTAGAGGATGGTCCAAGATATGGCAATAACTTGCAGGTATCTGAAGATGGAAAACCCGCAAGCAATTTGATGAAGGCTGCTGATGCTGATGAGTTCATCCCCACAGCGTTGATTTTGAGCTTTCATGAAGCAGATGATATTCCTGCCGAAACTGATCTTGTTAGGATATTTGGGCAATATGGACCTCTTATGGAAGCAGATACAGAAGTTAAACGGTCAGAAAAACATGCTAAAGTTGTTTTCAAGAGGCGTAGTGATGCGGAGGCAGCTTTATGCAGTGCAGGGAAATACAGTTTCTTTGGACCCACCCTCGTGAGTTACAGGCTTAGGGCTTTGTAGCTAGCATCAAAAGCTCCTTGAGGTAGCATTCAGTTTTGCTCATAATATGCAATTGCTTGTTGAAGCTCTACCTCTAAAACGTTCCATTACTGACATTACACTTCAAACCTGTTCGTCCATTTTGTGAATGAGATTTATCTAAATGAGTTGTTGGGCTGGTTAGCCAGATGTTTTTTGGTTTTTGTTTTTCAATAACTGCCTTTTGACCTGTATTTTAGACTTCTTGGATCGTTGAAAATTCAGCATGTACACCCTTTTTATTTCTTTATGGTGGCAAAAGGCGAAACGCTCGCTCCCAGCGCTCCCGCCAACTCGTCCCAGGACCAACACAGACCTTTTTATTTCTTTATGGTTCATACTAATACTTGCACATTAATCTAATTATCCATTATATAGTTTAACGTCTTTGTTCAGAGGCCTCAGTCCTTCTGGGGATTGTTTTTCTTATGGTAAAGATTGGTTTGAATGCTCATGTAAAATTTAAGAGTTTAGGTTGATATTCTGGATATGAAATTTATAGTTTAGGCTAAGTCAGCTGCTCATTTTCTTTGACAAACGAGCACTGATGTGGCCCCTAGAATTCATATTAGAAAATTTTCTATTTCTTATTTTTAATAAAAAGTAATGTTTTGCTTGGCTTTGAATATTTTATAAAAAAAATACTTTTAAATTTTTTCAATGCTTGTTGCAATAAAAAATGATCAGCATTTTACTGAACCGCACACCATTTGACTTTCACAAATATTCAGATCGTGTATCATTTTAAAAAAAAATCATTTTACACAAATTGTCATCTATGTTGCTATCCTAAACTCTTATTTCGATAGTTAAAAAAATACATTTCTTTCAATCATGTAGCATCGACGACATTTAAAGCTTTACAATCTTAATCGACTGTCTCATTGTTTGTGTAGCGCATAAGATAAACTTTTTGACCTTGAAATCTACTTTACTATTTTACATGTACATTTTCTCTGTCTTCTATGAACGTATATTTGTGTTAGTTCTTTATCACAATACATCTTTTTTCTTGCGCATTTTCTCAATATATATGGAATACACATCTTCTTCTATTCCTGATGTATTGTTTTCACATTTCCTATAAAATAAAAGTGTTTGATATCCAATGATGCATATTATTCAATCTTTATCATCATAAGTACATCCACAACACTTAACACTTTCTTCATAAGTTTTTCTATTTTTTGTAGGTCTATGGCTATTAGTGAGTTTTAGCAAAATAAATAAATCTTAATCCTATATAGTTGGGACACCATCATTAATGAACATAGATTTTTTAAATTTACTCAACAAGAATACTTATGTATATCTAAAACTCTCTTTATTCTAATCATTTTTAAGTCTTATGATTTTAAATACTAGTTAATTATCAATGAATTTTAACTAAAACTCACTAATATACTTATATTTGTCAGATTCAATCAAAATAAAGACCATATCTTCTAGAGGCTATTAAAAATGATCATGTGCATCAATTTTAGTTTTGAACTCTATCTAACCTTTTGTGAGTTTATGAAAAAAAATCAACATTGTTTAGTTTTATCAAAAGTCACTAATGTTTATCATATTCACTCAACAACACTCATATAGTCTTAGGACTCTCCTAATTCTTAACTTGCTCAATTTCACTGAATTTGAATACTATTTAGTTAATAGTAAATTTTGGTCAAAATTCATTAATGGACTTAGACTTATCTCCTTCAATCCAAACTAGAACCAATGTCTATGTTGAGTGTAACCATATCCACCAACTTTGGTTCCACATCTTAGTTAGCCTCCTATAAGTGTTTGAAAAAAAAAATTAGCCTTGTGAAGTTTCAGCACATATTCACTAGTACATTTAGGCTTATTATATTCACTTATGTATTACTAAGACTCTTTTGACTCTGACCATACTCAAGCATTCTAAATTTGGACCTCAATTAATCATTAGCAAATTTTAACCAAAACTCACTAATGGACTTCGGGTTATATGATTCAATCCAAATTAGGATCAATGTCTTCTAGGGATTTGCTTGAGTGTAACTATGCCCACTAACCTTGGTTCCATACCCTAGTTAGCTTTTTGAGAGATTTTGAAAAATCATATTCAATTAACAGCAACGCCTATGTGTTCCTAGGAATTTCCTAACACTAGCCATGCTCAAAACTCTATGATTTTAGACCCTATATAACCATCAATGACTTTTGGACAAAACTCAAACTTAGTATTATAAGATTCAATTCAAAGAAGAATATAACTATGTGCTCTAACCTTGTGAAGTTTTGGCACATACTCACTAGAGAACTTAGACTTATCATATTTACTCAATAATAACACTTATGTATTCTAAGGACTCTCCTAATTCTGATCACACTCGAACATTTTTAATCTAGATGTTAGTCAATCATTAGTGAGTTTTGACTAAAACCCACTGATGGTACCTAGGTTGTTTCCCAAGTAGTCATTCTTGCTTCTCGACCAGCCAGACTTAATTCCCAAGCCTACAAACATCCCCGAGCACCTTTGCACCCTCAAGCCTTCACCATCTCCGAGCGATAAAGATCCATCTTCGGATAAGCATTCTCGAGCATCAAATATCATTTTCAGATTGGTATTTTCGAACACTAAAGCTTCATCTCCGAATAAGCATCCCCGAGCACCAAATGTCATCTTCATATTTGTATTCCCGAACAGTAAATATCCATCTCCGGATAAGCATTCCAGAGCACCAAATGTCATCTTCAGATTGGTATTCCCGAGCACCAAAGATCTTTTCTTTGAATGAGCATCCCCTAGTACTAAAAGCTTGATTCAGAATTGGTGTTCCAAAGTACTTGGTCCAGTAACATCTGACTAGGACTCGGGGAAATCATTCAGGACTTAACTACAAGTACTTAGCTCTCATCCAACAACAACTCATTCAGGATGGGAAGTCGTATTCGAAGACTAGGTGCTGGACAAGCTAGTGTTCGACATTCAACTTTTAGTAATTTACATGGAGATTTCATCTAATGATTGTCGGATATGGTTCCCTAATCGCCTTTTGATAGACATGTGACATCTTATGAATGGAGATGCCTCTAACGACTATCAGATCTAGTTCCCTAATCACCTTTTGATGGACATGTGACGTCTTATGTATAGAGAGGTCTCTAACGATTGTTGGATTTGGTTCTCCTACTGACCTTCATGGGGATAGTTGAGGAATGTGTGGTATCCTACGTGGAGATGTCTTTCTGTTGGCTATATAATCACCACATAGGGTAAGGTAGAGGTATGATTTTCTTCTTGTGCGTAGAAGCAACTCTTCTCCACATATTTCTCTCTCTTTAGCTCTCTCTCTTTCTTACTCTTAACGGATCCGATTTTGACTTGAGCGTCAAAGTGGTTATGTCGGAAACACTGGCCAACCCTAATGTACTTTCCTTCTCAGGCCATTAGATCTCAAAACTCTAGGAGGCGGGCGTAACTGTCGGAGAGGAGTAGCTCGAGCAAGCGAAAAGGACGCCATCACTCACTAATTAATTTTGACTTATCAAATTCAAACCAAACTAAAACCAATGTATTCTAAGATATCCTGAGTCTAATCATGCCCACCAACATTAGTTCCATGGCCTAATTAGACTTGCACACCCTAGTGAGCTTTCTCTGAATTTCTAAAAAAGTTCCCGTCTTAAGTAATTCCAATCTTGGTCACAAAGTCTTTATTGGACTTAGATTTATCATATTCAATCAATAACACCACCTATATATTTCTAGGACTCTCTTAACTCTGGTCATGCTCTAACTCTGATTTTGAATCATATATAATTAGTGAATTTTGAGTAAAACTTTATTGATAGAATTAGGATTATCAAATTCAATCCAAACCACGATCAAAATCAGAGTTTTGGTCACCCTGCCTTTTAGGAACTATCATGAGTATAACCGTGTACATCCTAGTTAGCCTCTTTAGAATTTCTTAAAAAAAAATAATTCAACATTGTGAAATTTAGACACATAAGTGCACTTACACTTATCATATTCATTGAACAATAATACTTATATATTTCTAGGACTCTTCTAACTCTAACTATTATCAAACTTTTTGAACCTAATCTTGGTTAATTAGTTTTGACCAAAATTCATTATTGACCTTAGATATATCAAATTCAATCCAAATTATAACCAATATTAATTTTAAAAAAATAGATGAAATACGAATTTAAAGAATGAGAATTTCAATCTGAGTTGAGAGTATGAGATGAAAGAATAAGAATTGTTTGTATTATTGATAAAGGGTGGATTGTAAATTATTTATAAGAAAATTATAGAATTTTTTAAAATTTTAGGATAAATTTGGTATAATGTTTGATTCAACTAAAATACTCTAAAATTTACTCCTGTTATTCAAAAATATAGATATTTTGATCATTTTACTGATTTCATAAAATTCCCTTGCTTTTTTTATACTTTTAATCCAGTTGTCTAAGCCTAGGCCGGGAGGTGGATGCTCGTTCTCATAAATTGGCCACCAAGTAAATCCGAAAACACGAGGGCTCCTCGTTCAGTAGTCAACGTTCTAGATTTTTTATCCTAGTGGAGGAAAATGTCAATAGTGTACTGTAGTTAGAATTCGAATCATAAATACTTGGAAAACTATATAAACATCTTGTCGTTGCACTATGGCTCATGAGGCAAAATTCCCTTGCTCTTGTTGCATGTAAGTCTAGCTCACGGTCCTCTCTCAGCTTAACATGGGTCTTGTCGAGTTAGCATGATCCATTCTTAATCCATGCTCTGCCCATACTCTGCCTAACTCGTTTATCAAACTAAGCTCAATATTTAAACCTTCATCCGAATCATTCTAGGCCTGGTTTAAATCGGGCGACCTAATCCTGCTTCTAATCGTAAATAAATTTATATGCACCTTTTGATGTTTGGCGTATTCTATCGCTATATTTTACTTCGACACGGATTAACATCGTGTATGATTCCTTAGGCTTCTTCATGTGATCAAGAGATAGGTTAATTCGATACTGTCTTTGAAAGTACTGCTTTCATCTTTCACAGGGCTCCTATCACACACAGGGAGTTCATCCCTTGAGGGATGGGAGTGGTGGGATCCATTCCTGTAAAGGGTGAGGACAGTGCAGGATCGAATTAACCGAGGAGATAAACAGTTCGTCACTCCGAATTAAATTTAAAGGACAATTCCCCAATCCAACGATGATATCTAACCTCTTTTAAGTGTTCTAAGCTTCCTGCAATCTTTTCATAGAGAATGTAATGCATACAGGAAGATCCAAGAAACGCCTCGATCTTCTCTATGTTTATGGTTGGAATTGCAGATGAGAGAAGAGATGCCCTGAGTTCACAGACATCGCCATGGACGATGAATGAAGAGGAGGACATAATTTAAAGGTTACATTACTATGATTCGGTAATTTTTGTACTACAACTATAGAATTATTGATAAATATCAAGATAAAGCTCTGAAACTTTAATTGTTCGGTCGATTTGCCTCGATTAGGGTGGGAAGAACAAAGCTAGATTGAGTTCTACAACTAGGCGACGACGGCGATACGACCGTCAGCGGCGGCGTCCTTGTTCTTCCCAAACTCGTGCACTTTGGGATGCAGCTCCGCAGCAGAAATCATGAATTGCACGGCCTGTGCCGGATGCAGCACCTCGACGACCTCTTTGAGAGTCTCCAACCGCAGGTTGTCCACCCGCTCCAACACGTTGCGCATCCTTTCGCACTTCCTCCCCATAGTGGCCTCCATCTCTGCCTCGTTGCTTCCTCCTTCCTCCCTCCTCCCCCTCGGCTGCCACCATCAACGATAGGCCCACCATCTCCGCATCAGCCATGGTCTCCTGCGTGCGCACTACCTCCTCCGAGATCTCCCGCTCACGGCGCACGGTTCGCTAGTGGGGCTGATCGACGCGTAGGAGCTGATCATGCGTAAGCTGGGCAAGGTCACCGAGCGACCCCGCACTGCCGCCGTCACTGAGGATGTCATCGAGGTGGGATTCGAGTTGGAGGCCCGATTTGGAGTAGAGGAGGTGGAAGATGAGAGTGGGGCGCCAGCCGCCCACCCAGAGGAATAGGTTCTCGGTGGAGGAGATCCAGGATGGGGAGAACATGGAGACGACGTCGGCGCAGGCAGACGAGGCCTTGGCGCAGTAGTAGTATTCGTAGTGCCCGATGACTCGATCGATCAACTGTTGGAGTCGAGGGTCGACGGCGGAGCGGAGGTTCTGGAGGTCGCGCTCCTGCTCCGCGATCCAGCACTC
>JBBUKS010000060.1:5246438-5257784 GCA_038050645.1 Hedychium gardnerianum
AATGAAGAAGATGGAGGTTACACAGGCGATCGGAAGGACTGGAGGCGCCCTTGAGCAGTTGGAGGTGCCTCACCCGCCAAGCGCTGGAGGCGCCCCCATCGAATGGAGCCGCCTCAAGCGCCCAAACAATGAAGGCCCCCAATGCTTGGAGGTGCCTCACCCTCCAATTGAATGGAGGCGCCCCGGAGCAATGGGGGCACCCCGAAAATACAGTCGTTGCAGCGGATAAAAGCTGGAAGACATGTCATCTGCTCTGAGGCGCCCCCAACACTTGGAGGCACCGCAAGCGCTGCTAGATCAGGAAACAATTGCTGAATGGATCAGTTTTGATCCATTGAAGGCGTCCCCAAGCAATGGAAGAGCCCCCATGACTGTCACGTCAGCAAAACGGTCACCTTGACCAGTTTGCTATAAATAAAGGTTGTGTCCTCTAGTTTAAAACAAAACACTATGCTCTTTAATTCCAAACACTATCTTCTCATTTCTGTGCTTTCAAAGATTATAAGAGGCTACTCCGCCTTCACGAAGGAGAGTTTAGTGGAGCTTTCACCTGTCTTGGATTAATAACCACCTAAGTTGTAACCAAGTATATTCTTGTGCCTCTTTCTTTATATTTATTTTTAGTGTGTGTCTTTGCTTAGCAAAAAGCAAGAGAAATGGTTTATTTGAATTGCAAGTTATTCACCCCCTCTAGCCAGCCCAACCGATCTTACAAGATCATCCTGACCATGTATTCAAACTAAAAAAGGTATTATATGGTCTTAAATAAGCACCTATGGCCTGGTATGAAAGACTATCTACATATCTGATATCCAAAGAATTCAATCAAGGATAAATTGACTCAACCCTCTTTGTCAAATCCTTTGAATCAAATATATTTATAGCCCAAGTATATATAGACGATATAGTTTTTGGATCAACAAATTCAAATTTTTTAAAAGAGTTCATAATTTTGATGGAACAAGAATTTGAAATGAGTCTTGTAAGTGAACTAACCTTTTTCATAGGTTTATAAATCAAACAACCCAAAGAAAGTAATTATGTATATCAACAAAAATATACAAAAGAATTACTTAGGAAATTTGGAATGAAAAAATACTAAGCAAATAAAAACACCAATTACAACTAATTTAACCTTAGATAGTGATCCAAATGGCAAACCAGTTGATCTGAAATACTATAGAAGTGTCATTAGTAATCTGTTATACCTAACTACAAGCCGATCTAATATTTTATTTGCAGTTAGTATGTGTGCTAGATATCAAATTTGTGCTAAAAAATCTCACCTAACTAATGTAAAAAGAATTTTTAGATATCTAAAATGCACAATTGATGTAGGAATGTAATACCCTATAACAATTGAGTTTGAACTTTTAGGATTTTCGAACTTAGATTATGCCGACTGTAAGTTGGACTGAAAAAGTACAAGGGATGAATGTCAACTACTTGGACTATCACTTGTCAGTTGGTTTAGTAAAAAATGGCACTGTGTTGCTTTATCTACATTGAGACAGAATACACATCAATGGGGGAGTGTGTAGCACAACTATTATGGATGGTGCACACATTAAAAGACTTTAATTTAGATTTTAAAAATATAAAAATTTATGTTGATAATATAAGTTTAATTAACTTAACCAATAATCCAGTGTATCATTTAAAAACAAAATATATAGAAATTAAATATCACTTTGTCAGGGATCACGTCGCCAAAGGAAATGTTGAACTCAACTATGTTAAAACAAGTTAAACTTGGCTGACTTTTTCACTAAATCACTACCAGAATCCAAATTTAGCAATTTACGATGATAACTAGAAATGTGCGTGATAGAATAGAATTTATTTTTATAATATTTCACTTTTTCTCATTTCTACTAAAAGTTGTTTATTATTTTATAAAAACTTGTTTTCTTTATAAAAACAACAAACAACTTGGACTTAGACTAGGTCAGAACCCTAGAATCCATGTTCCCATAGACTTAGAAGTCTTGGCATCTCACAAGCACCTAGGAATTACCTTGTTTATGTACTAAGAAACTTAGACTTGGTGTGAGATGTATAGGGTGTACCCCATATTCCAGATGTGATAAAGTGCATTGACATGAATCAGAAAGGGGTTATTTTTGTAAAAATCAACCACTCTTGGCTAACTTCTGTACAAGACTTAATGATTTTCTATATCATGAAAGTCAAATAAAGATAGATATTTAAGGATAATTTTTTAGATAAATGTGTATTTTTAATTTTTTTTTTGGAAAACTTATTTTTAGAATGACCTCTAAGACATACAGGCAAATTTTCTTGGGGTTAACAAGGATAACCAGGGGGTGTAAGGTTAAGGGGGAGGTACCTTTAAAAATTGTTTGGATTTTTTTTTTAAATTCTTAAAATTATTTTGGAAATTCATGAAAATATTTTGAAATTTCTTGGATTGGTTTTTAAATTCTTTGCAGCATACTTAGAAATTCCTTGTAAAATCTTGAAAAATATTTTGCAAAATTTTAAAAAATCCTTAAGTATTTGTGAAAAAAAAAATTATACCTTAAGTGTTTTCAAAAATTAAACTGTGTTTTAATTCTGTCTATTTACTGGTATACTTATGCTTATGTTGAGATGACTTGTCACATTTTGTTTATCTATGCATAAGCTTACTTGTTAGAATATTTGTTACTTGAACTGTTCAATTGTTGGTCAACTTTTGAGATTTTACCTATGAATGTTTACTTACTTGTAAATTTGTCCTTGTTCTATGAATGTTCATATTTTTGATGTATGCCAAAGGGGGAGGATAAGGGTTAAGATAAGAAAAATTCAAATTTTAAAATCCTCTTATTCAAAACAAACTAAATCTTTAAATATACAAGTGTGTTAATGTTTTACTTAGCTAGAAAAAGTGTTTTTATTTTTCTAACTTTAACCCTGGTTATCATTACATTAAAAAGGGAGAGATTGTTGGTGTAATTTACACTAATAGTCTAACTCAGGATTTTGATATATGACGACATGTTAAAGTTAGACTGTTGTTATCTAACCTCTTGAGCTAAGTGTGCAGGCTAACTAACTTGATGGATCTAGAGGACTAGACACCAGACTGAATTCCAGTCGGGTCAGGGAGGATCAAATGATTGACAAGAAATTCAGCTAGGTCAGAGAGGACCAGACAGTTGACAGGAAGTCTAATCGGGTTAGAGAGGACCAGACGACTGACTGAAGTCTAGATGTGGGATTTTGGCAGGAAGCCTTGGTGGGTCAGAAGAAGTTAAGAAAAGAAGTTGGCAAATGGTAAGTGAGGCAATCTAACTAGAGGAGTGAATCTAGTGAGGTTGAGTCCAAGTGAGACGTTAGACATTGGTCCAACTTAGATCCAACTTGGAACTTTAAATTGAGACCATGACTAGATCCGAGTCATGGACATACATGATCTAAGTCACAAATATTATTTGTGCATGCATTCTTTATCTAACTCTATTTTATAGGTTTATTTTTGGACTAACAATGTTGGCAGGGAAATTGTCTCCAGAAGCGTTGGAGGCACCTCGGATCCATAGGCGCGGGAGGCAAGCGCCTCCTCGGATGGATGAAGGCGCCTTAGCGCAGAGGCGCAGGAGGTGCCTCTGGGTGATGGAGGTGCCTCAAGCGCAGATAAGTTGTGAGGATTAGATTTTAGCTTGTTGTTGACACGTGACTTTGATGGAGGCACCCCAGACAGCTTGGAGGCACCTCGGAGTGGATAAGGTCGCAGTTTTCAAATCAGATTAGTCTTAATGGAGGCTCCCTAGTTCGATAGAGGTGCCCCCAATGGGCTATAATAGAGCCTTCAACCAACAACCAAAGACATCACTTTTGAACATTGTTTCTTTCATCGTACTTCTGCTCCAAGCTCTCCAACTATTGTGTCGTGACCCTGCTGCATCGAACTAACTCCAGAACCACCTTCTGCAGCAAGATCTTCACCAACACCCGAGTTCTTCACTACTTATCTTAGAGTGTTGGTAACGAGTTTAGTTTATTTAAGTTATTGCATAGGGAAGTGTAATGTTGTTACACTTCCCTTATAATTGTGCTCGATTGCTCTTCCGGAGGTTTTCCAGAAGAGAGTTTTAGTGGATTACTCGTCGAAAACGTTCCACAGGGGCATGAACCTGGAGTAGTAATCCGCAGGGGCTACGAACTAAGTAAAACCAATTGCATACAATTTTAATTTTAATTTTATTCTTTTCGCTGTGTACTTATTTTTCGAATGAGTTTTAAAAACTAAAAAGAAAGTTTTAAAACACGTGATTCACCCTCCTCTCACGTGCACTCGATCTTACAAATTCATTGTAAATTAGCGATGAACCTACGATTCATCGCTGAATTTCAAGATTTAATCCAACCCTTGATCTAGGTTTTCTCCCCCGCCCACTCGCGCCACCGGCTGCTCCTTCATTTCTCGCCGTCGTTCTCTGCTCTCTCCAACCTGCAAAGCCCGCCGATCTCCTACGATAAGCTATTTTCCGACCACTCCCCTCCCTCCCCTTCTCCCCTCCCAGTGCAGTGACCGATTGCGAGAGGCAATCAGACACGCCCTTGCTATCGATTGTGAGAGAGGCCGACCGTCCTTACTGCCAGCTACGAGAGAGGCTTCCCGCCCTTCCGGCCGACTCTCCCTTGTGGCCGACTGTGAGATTCGGGCGGCCTTGCGCCCACTTGCGAGAGCCGACCGACCTTGTGCTCGGTTGGGAGAGCTGATTGGCTATGTAAGCCAGCTGCTTTGCTGGCTGAAAGCAGAGCCAACCGACTGCAATAGAGGTCGACCTTGCTGTCGGCCTCACCGCGAGCACTGTCGGCCTCGTTGCGAGAGCTGCGAGCGCTACCGACCTCACTGCGAGAGCTGCGAGCGCTACCGACCTCGCTCCAAGAGCTGTGAGCGCTACTGGCCTCGCTGCGAGAGCTGCGAGCACTATCGGCCTCGCTACGAGTGCTGTCGTCTTCGCTGCGAGAGTTGTTGGCCTTGTTGCGAGTGTTGTCGGCCTCGTTGCGAGTGTTACCGGCCTTGCAACCGATCAACCCAGCCCTTCAAGATTCTAGATAGCCTTACCATCCAAACCAAGCTTGAGTTTAGATTGTTTTGTTTGATGTTTGATTTGATCATCTACTTCTTTGATGTGTTGATTGCTTGCTTGATTTTATGATTAAATGCTTGTATGAATTCATTGTTGGTCGAATTGTAACAGATTTAACTCCCATGTTTTAGATTTCATAGACATAGGGTTTGATTGGATGATGCTTGCGAGATGTTTGATGGAATGTTTCTTTGAGTAGTTAGGTTTTAGTTTGGTAATTCTTTTAGTTAATTGTTTGCATTGTTGGTTAGTTTTAATTCCAATATGTTTGTGTTCAATGTAATTAAGTTATATTAGTTTATGTTTTGTTACATGCTCTAGGGTTCATTTCACTAGAGGTTTACTTGATGTTGCTTATAATTCTCGTGCAATTGTAGTTTAAGTTAGATTAGGTTTCATTACTCATATTGTCTTTCAATTAGTAGTCTTATAATTCAAAACCTCAAACTTCATTTTTAAATAAAACTGACACAAAGACTTATCATGCATTAGCGTAGAGGAGTTCGATATTCATTTTGAATTTTAACCGCTTAGTACGATATATGAGCTTTATCAATGGGCAACAAAGGTTAAATGATTTTTTTCTTGATTGCATCAATGCTATTTTTGTCGTTAAAGATATGCACTTGTATAAGATTAGTTGTTTGTGCACTTATACTTGATTGTTGATTTCGTAACGTTGTTATGCAGGTCTTTATTTGGTGTGGATTAAAAGTAGTTGGTGACACTTATCCTTGTTCACTTGGTTGAGGTATATCTACAAATTTAATAGTAATTAGTTATGTATACTATTTTTGTTATATCAATTTAATTATAATAGTTATTGTTATATTAATTTAATAGTGATTAATTATATTACTATTATTGATGAGGTTAGTATTTACTTTTATTTGTAGTAGATCAAAGTTAATACTTTAATAATTTTAAATTTTAAAACAGAAAAATGCAGAAAGGAGTTGTCTTTTACATGCATTGTCTTTTTTCCATAGGCCATTAGAGACTATAGCAGTGACATATATATTGTTGTCTTGTTTCATCACACAATTAAATATGGTAAGCTTTTTAATGATTTTCATTATGCATCCGATTAACATGTAATTTTTATTTACCTTTTCCTAACAATTATGGTTGATAATTTCGACGAGGCGACCATAGACGCAGATCACCATCGGAGTCTGCTTCAGCGCCTTCACAATCCCAGTCTCTTGCTAGCAATATACCTTCGCCCCCTCCTATAAAGTTGTAGGATCTTCCCATTCGCAACAAATGCCTTCCCCAGTACTTCGCCAGTACCTTCCCCAGTTCCTTTGGTGCGACAATCCAATGTTAAGTGCGAAGACAATTGAGAGTTGATAGCCCCGTGTGGAGATTCGTAAGTATTAAAGATTAACATTTTACATGTATTCTTTTTTTTATTTATTATCCATGTTTTATTTTTTTCAGCAACTATCCATTTATTTAATATTATTTGTTTTAACTTTATGATAGATTTTTAAATTCTGTACGGGTTATTCATGAGCTAAATAGAATAGTAAATAACCATTGGAGAGGAAATTCAATGTATTTTACTAGCACTCCAGATGCAACAAAAGAGCTATGGTGGAGCAAATTTAAGGTAAGCTAAAGATTATGATTTTATATATGAATTTAAAGTGAATCTAATCAATTTCTTTTTTCCCATTGCAGTGGACATTCACTTGGGATAATATTGAAGAATTGGAAATACATCGGATTTTTTTAAAAAAATATATAGTGATCACATCCGACATACACTAAATCATGCCAAAACCAAGGGAAAAAAGTCAAATTGCATCATTGAGGAGAATTAGGCCAATATTGTACGTGCATGAGAATCTGACTAGAGCAGACAAAGAAGTCAACAGAATAGAATAAATCAGGCTTATATTTTTGGAGAATCGTTTGCGACATATGCGGGAGGCTCGATAAATATCAGTGAACATAAACAAAGAATGGTAATTTTTTCAAACACTAATTTTTGAATCAAATTTAGACTATTTCATTATTTCTAATGGTATTTTTTTAGGCGAAGAAAATGGGGACCGAGCCTTTATTCATAGACACTTTTACGCAGACTTTTAAAAAAAAGACAAATCATGGAGCGGGGAGAGAGCAAAAATAATTAAGGTTTGTAGAACTTTCAATTATACTATAATAATGTATAGTAACATGAATTTATTAGGTTAGTCTCTCCGAAATTTATTTTCATTACTTACTAGATTATGTGATTTCTAATCAATCATTTGATTTCTAATAACAATACAGGATAGATATGATGAGATAGCTCAGAGAAGTTTGAGTGCAAGTGATAATGACGGATCTGAGTCATCCGTTGGTAATAATATGAGTTTATGGCTCGAGGCGAGTGGTGGATCGAAAGGGGAAAATAATTAGAATGAGTTCTTTAGCAGAACTCATAGAGTTGCTAGTATATCTTCTTCCACCCCACCAGCAATAAGAGCTTAAATAAATTAATTGACCGAAGAGGTGAGCAATTTGAAAGAGTTATTATTGTAAAGGGATGAAGAATTGAGGTAAAGGGATGACGCAATGAGGCAAAGGTATCGGGAAATTAGCGATTTGCACCAACAACAAAATTTCATCATGCAACATCTCCAGTTAGCATATGGTCGAAGTCAGATTCCTCCTAGTGATGGTGATGATAGTGACGACCACGATGATGATGATGGCGATAATTGTGATTGATGTTATTATGTATGAATATTATTTATCTCATGTTTAGTTTTTTTGCATGTTTAGTGTTTTTAGTTCATTTGTTATTTGATTAAATTTGTGAATTTTTGATTGGTGTTAACTTGTTTCAAATAGGATCGCTAAGGAAGTTGGTGATAAATGAAAATTTATGTCGGAAGAGGTGAGCATTTATATTAATTAGTTTTGTATTAGTTTTTTTGATAGGTGTTAACTTGTTTCAAATATGGCCGCTAAGGAAGTTGGTGACAAATGAAAATTTATATTGGAAGAGGTGAGCATTTATATTAATTAGTTTATTACTGTCTTTGTATTTTCATATTAACTATCTTACTTACATCTTACTTACTGTTTTGATCTTATGTAGGAAAAGAAGAGAAGAGGAAGAGGAATTGAAGAAGAAGAAGAAGAGATAATGTTTGAACATTTCTATTTGAACAATGTTATGGGATATGTATTGGATTTGTCTTTGTATTAGATGTTTGTGATGTGTTATTTGAAGTAGGGGTGAGCAAAAATTTGGTAAAACCAAATTAACCGAACTGACTAAATTTTAAAATTTGGTTCGATTAATTCGATTTTCATTTAAAAAAAAATCAGTTCGATTTTGAGTTAATTCAGTTAATTAGGTTCGGTTTCGATTTTAAATTTCATAATTCAGTTAAACTGAATAAACCGAACAAAATATTAATTTAATTATTTTTTTATTTAAAAATATAATTAATTAAATAAAATTTAGTTAATTTTATTTAAAATTTTAGTTAATTCGCATAATTCAGTCGAAAACAGAATTAATTGATATTTTATCGGTTCAGTCAGTTCGGTTTTCGTAGGAAAATCGGTTGGCTCGAAAAAAAAATGGTTTGTTCGATTTTTGTTTTGTTCGGTTCGGTTGGTTCGATTTTGACCGAATACTCAGCCCTAATTTGAAGATGTTATGATAATTGTTATGGATCTTTTTGTACTAGATTTTTTTTTTGTGATGTGTGATGTGTGATGTGTGTTGTGTGATGTTTACAGTTTATTGTTTACAGGTTGTTGTATGTATATATGATGTATCAGATTTATAGATTGGTTATTGTGAAAAAAATTAAAATTTGCGACAAAATTTGCAACAAAATTGAATTTGTCGCAAATTTATCGTAATTCGACGATGAAAATTGTGACGAATTCATTTTCATCACAAATATATCGTAATTCTATGACGACATTTGCGACAAAAATTAATTCGTCACAAAATTTAGGGACTAAATTTGCGATGTAAGATTAAATTTTAGTGGCGATATTTGCGACGAATCCATTTTCGTTGCAAACATTAGCAATGAAATTTGTAACGAATTAATTTTCGTTGCAAATTGACAAATCAGATAATTTGTGACAAATCTATTTTCATCGCAAAAATTAGCGGCGAAAATAATTTTTGTCGCTAATCAGCGATGAAACATTTTCGTCACTAATTTGCGACGAAAATAGATTCGTTGCAAATCAGTGACAAAAATTCTATTTTCATCATAATTTTTTGCGACAGTCGATTTGCGACGAAAAAAATTTTGTCGCCAAATTTCATCCCTAAATCAATTTACGATGAATTTTGTAATAAAATTCATCGCAAAAATAACTGTTTTTTTTTGTAGTGTTTCCTATTCATATGATTCCTTCTTTAGATGTTAAACTTAATCATGATAATTATTTGCTTTAAAAATTATAATTTCTTCTTTTACTTTGTGTTCATACTGGAGGAAGTTTTCTAACAATTTCATTCCTTTTGAAAATTTTCTTATTTCGCCTGAATGGGTGATCAACTGGTAAAAATTTATGATGATACTAAACCAAAATATCTTCCCACTGCAAGACAATGAAAACACATCAGACTCACTCATGCAATGTGGACATGCTAACTTGTCAGTTGTGTTCTATCCTGACAACATTGAGTATGCTGAAAAATCACTAATCGTTCATAACAAAGCAACATGCATTGTAAAATTTGTTTTACTTGCAATGTCATAAGTCTCTGACCCTACATTCCATAAATGATTCAGCTCTGCAATCAAAGGTTGTAAAAAAATATCTATTTTTCCTTTTGGATTCTGAGAACCTGGAATAAGCATAGTAAGAAACATGAATCCTTCTTTCATACACATCCATGGAGGTAAGTTATATGGTGTTAATATAACTGGCCAAGATAAATATTGATGTCCATAACTTCCAAATGGCTGAAATCTATCTACAAAAAGTCAAAGTCTCACATTACGTGGTTCTATTGCAAAAGAGAAAAATGTTGTATCAAAATATTTTCATGCAGGGAGTCACAAAGATGACACATTATATCTTCTTCATGTACATGCTCATGATGTCACCTCATGTGGCTTGTTGTTGCGGCAGATGCATACAAGCTTTGAAGTATAGCCGTTAACGGGAAATAATACATAACTTTGAATGAAATATTCTTTTTCTTCTTCCCAGGCATCCGACTACGTTACTTATAATGAGGGTGATTACACATCTTATATTCCATCAATTCACTATCTTCATTCCAAAATATCATGCAGTTATCGATACAACAATCAATTTTCTCTACAGGCAAACACAAATTTCTAATCAATTTTTTGTATCGTAAAAGCTATCAGTCATGTAGTTATCAGCGAAGAGAAACTCTAACATCAATTCACACATGTTATCGTAACATCATTCAAAGAAATGATGTTCTTTTTTCATATTCAATAATCTTGCAGTAGCTGATAGTTGAAAATGCCCAGAAGAAATGTCTTCCTATAATTCTCTTTCACTAGCCTTTAACATGTCATACATTTTCTGTACTTCGGTCGTAGGTGTTTCCTTTATATTTTGTCATGCCCCGGGAGGATATTTATCCGATTAAAATCGGACAGCACATCCCCTGTACGGCTGACAATATCCTGAATACATAGACACAACAAACACATATAAATACCTCACACGGGTATACATATACACGCAGTGTAATAAACGATAAAAATACTCTACCCAGGTATTTCACAACCACACAGTGTATAATGTTAAAACAAAACAGTATAAAGCAACAAGAATGGTCTATACGACCAAAAAATCAAAACATATCATTCATTCGTTTGCGAGCCGGCCCAGCTTATGACACCATCAATACATGACCAAAGACAAAATCCGAAATCCGGATACATATTTCTTAATACATAACATAAGTGATAAACCAAATGTGGAAAACTAAAACAAACCGAAAACGACAGAGATAAATTCGAGGCTCGATGTGATAGGGACGGTGCGGGCAGATATCCTCCAAGCGACCCAATCAATAACCTGTTAACAAGGAAACAACAATAGAAAACAGGGGTGGTGAGTACAAAAGAAATACTCAACAGGTATAAGACAGATAGTGCATGAACAATAGCAAGTACAATAACTCAAGAATGTACAGGAATAAAAAGGTATACAGTCTCACAGAAAGAATCAACTCACCATCGTATGTTAATACCCGTATGCCACTACTATACATGCA
>JBBUKS010000060.1:5257884-5277795 GCA_038050645.1 Hedychium gardnerianum
CTCAAATTTCTTCCATATTGAATGTGATCATTAGGATATTAATTTCCTGGTTGTTCCTTTATTAATAACGGGGAACATTTTAATGATAGCATAAAACTTTTACATGGATTTTAACATTTTAATTATCTAAATATTTATTTATAAACAGGATGGCCGTGGACTCGGTTTGTAAACTATGATTTTATTTTTAAAGTTTTTTCATTGAAATATATAAAAAATATAATAATGTGTCTTGAGTGATAATAATGTGTAGATTTTTGAAATAATTTTAGAGATGGAAGGAATCATATATAAAATATTAATATTAACAAATTTATTTAAAATAAAGTATAAAACGTACTCTGTAATTATTGACTCAATGGTTTATATGGGCTCGAAGTCTCTCGCTCGGCCCAATTTATGTCGGCCATTCGAAGCCCAGTCCGCTTCAAGTAGGCTGGCTGAAGTATGTTACTGCAATTACTGTCTTTCACGTTGCTTTTGCCTAGGGCGGTAAACAAGTCTAGTCGAGCTAAATTTTTTAGTGTTCAAACTTGTTTGATAAGGTAATCGAGCTAAGCCGAGCCGAGTTTAAAATGAACCAAGTTTTTGAAATGATTGTTCAAGCTTGACTTGATTTATTTTTTATGAGATTAAGCTTGTTTGAAGCCTAACTTGAGCTTGGTTCGTATAGATATTATCGAACTCTCATTTCAAGTTTGGCATGAGCTTGGTTCGTTTAGATATTATCGAACTCTCATTTCATGCTTGGCTTGAGCTTGGTTCGGGTTATTGAGCTTGATAATTCAAATTTATTTGTTTATTTTATTTTATTTTATTTATTTAGCATATTGATAAGAGTTTTATTAATAAAATGATTGTTCACGAATGTTGTTCACGAACGTTGTTCACGAACGTTAACAAGCTGAACACATATGTGTTCAAGCTTGTTTGTTTAGTTTAACGAGTTGTTCAAACTTGTTTGTTTAATTGATCTTGTGTATATTGAACGAACATAAATAAGCTTTTATCAAGCTGAACACCAAGCGTGTTCACGAACGTTTGGTTCATTTACAGCCCTAGATGCAAGTGAAATTCATGAGGATGACAATGAGGAATCTAATTTTGAGACAAATGATAATGATGATGATGATGAGCCAAATGATGAAAATGATAATGAGGACTTTGATTTTTGATAATTGATAAGTTTTGTTATCTTAATATAACAAAAATATGATATTTAATCTTCATATATGGTAATATATTTTTCTAAGAGTAAATTTAGTTTTAATTTGTAAATTTATAAATCTCATAACTCAATGAATTTTCTATTTACTATCTCATTCTAAAATTTATATATTTTCTGTTAATGTACTATCTTTTTTTTTCTATAGGTCATTAGAGGTGACCTATTGATGTCTTGTTTTGTGCATTGAGTGTGTCAATTTTAAATATGACAAGTTTTTTCATGTTCTTTATTATGCATCTGATGAAAATGAAATTTTTATTTATTTATCCTAATAATTATGGTTGATAGCATTGACGTGACAGTCATAGACGCTCTTCACCATTGCAGTTTGCTTTAGCACCTTCGCAATCTCATTCTCTTGATTGTAATGTACCTTCACCTCCCCTTTAGTTGCAGGACCTTCTCATTTTAAAAAATGACACATAATGTACCATCACTAGTCCCTTCGGTCCGATACTAATTTGTTGAGAGGGAAGACAACCGAGAGTTGATGGCCCCTTGCGGAGATTTGTAAGTACTAAAGATTAAAATTTTACAAATATTATTATTTTTATTTAAAAAATATATTTTGATTTTTTTCAACTATCTTATTTATTTAACTTTGTTTGTAACTTTATGATAGATTTATAAATTCTATATATGTTATTCACGAGCTTAATAGAATAATGAATAATCATCGGGGAGAGACTTTGATGACTTATACAAGCACTCCAGAACAAACAAAAGAGCTATGGTGGAATGAGTTCAAAGTAAGATTAGACAATCAGTTTATATATGAAATTGAAGTGAATATAATCAATTACTTTTTTTTCCAATGCAGCGAGCATTCACTTGAGACAAGATTGAAGAGTTGGAAATAAGAAGGATTTTTTAGAAAAAAAATATGGCGATCACATCCGACACATACTAAATCATGCGAAGACTAGGGAAAAAAAGTCAAACTGCATCACCGAGGAGAATTGACGCATGATTCTAAATTCTCGAGAATCTCAAGAGAGTAAACGAAGGAGTGAATAGAATAAAACAAATCAAGCTGCAAATTTTAGGAAATTGTCTGCGATGTATGCGGGAGACTCAATCAATATCGATGAACATAGACAAAGATTGATATTTTTTTCAAACACTAATTTTTTAATCAAATTCAGACTATTTCATTATTTGTAACAATATTTTTTTAGGGTAAGGAAATGGGGACTGAGTCATTATTCATAGACACTTTTACGTGCACATTTCAAAAAAGGGACAAGACGTGGAGCGGGGAGAGAGCTAAAATAATTAAGGTTTGTAATTTCAAAACTTTCAATTATTTAATGGATATTTTCAATGTTGATTAGAATATATTATATTGAATATACCATAACAATGTAGTAAGATGAATTTATTAGGTTAATCTCTCCGAAATTTAGTCTCACGATCCTAAATTTAGTCTCCAAAATTTATTAGGATATTAACAAGTGTTTCTAATGAATCACTTGATCTCTTATTTTTTTTTCCATAAATAACATTCATATTCAATGTTAATATGAATGTTCATAATTTAGATCACATATAGTCTCATGATCTTATATATCTAATCAAGATTATATGTGTTTCTATTATATTATTATTGTAAATTTATTTTATTTTTTTCTTATGATAATACAGGAGAGATATGATGAGCTAACATAAGAAGTTCGGATGCTAGTGATGATAATGATGGATCTGAGCCATCCGTTGGTAATAATTATGAGTATATGGATCAAGGCGACTGGTGGACCAAAAGGGGAAAGAATATTTGGACTAGGTTCTTTAAGCAGAAGTTGTAGAGTGGCTGATACATCTTCTTTCACCCCACTAAGGGTAGAAATAAATCAATTAAATGAAGAGATTAGCCATTTGAAGGAGTTACTAGTGCAAGGGGAATTTGAACTTCAAGAGGTCTGCACAATACAGAGGCAAAGAGATCAGAAAATGAATGATTTTCGTCAACAATAGATGTTAATCATGCAACATCTTCAGTTATCCTCCACTCCTCCCGGTGATGCTCGTGATGGTGACTATTTTTCCGATGATGATGATGGTGGTGATGGTTGTGCTTGAAATTGTTGTATATGAATGTTATTTGATGATGATTTATTTTATTTTTGAACATTTGTTGTTTGATAGAGTTTGTGTTTTCTTCCATTCAAATTTGTATTTTTGATTGATATTGTTTACTTGTTTCAAATAGGGTCGCCAAGGAAACTAGTGAAAAATAAAAATTCATGTCGGAAGAGGTGAGCGCTTATATTAGTTTTGTGTTTTAAGAATCTTACTTTTTATTTGTTTATTTTCTGATATAGAAAAAGAAGAAGAGGAAGTATGGGAGGAAAAGGAAGTGACTATCGAGGAAGAAGAAGACATTGATCTCCTTCCCTCCTTTCGAGATAGTTTGTTGTTTGGTTTGACTTGAACAATGTTATGGATCTTTTGGTTATCTTGAACAATGTAGATTAACTTTGTTTGTGTTGTAAGATGATGTTGTTTATGTTATAAGTTTGAGATTTTGTTTTGTGTTATATGTTATGTTGCTCATGTGTTATGTTTGTTATGCTCATATTATGTTTATGTGTTATTTTGTTCATGTGATGATGTTGTCCATTTGTTTTGGTGTGTTGGTGTGTTTGTCATTGTTCATTTTATATGTTTGTTGTTTTGTTTTGGAAGCAAAAATCTGTTGAAAAAATATGAAATTTGTGATAAATTTTGCAATGAAATTTGTTGGTTGCAAACATTTTCAATTTGTGATGAGTAATATTTCATACCAAATTAGCGACGAAATTCTATTTTTGTCATTAATTTTGCGATAAAAATATATTCATTATAAATTTTGTGACGAATTTCTATTTTTTCATCGCAAAAAATTACGATGACTTATTTGCGATGAAAATAATTTTGTTGCAAAATTCGTTGTAAAAAAATTTTGCGATAATTTTTTCTCAGATTTTCATTGCAAATATCTCAAAAAAAAAATATATTTTTTATAGTAAGAGGTATGCCTATTCACCCCTCTCTCTTTAGTTGAACATGCAAGTAACTCTTTTAATATCTTGTGACTATTTAGGATCCGTTGTGCAATTTATATAATATATTTAGATGCTTAATTATATTTTGATAATAACATGGTTGAGTACCCAAATAAAAATGATGTTCAAATTTTAATGGGAAATCATCATAACAAATTAACATTAAGAATACTAAATATACACCTCCATATCAAATATGGAGAAACAATATAAAAAAAAAAAATATAAAAAGCTAGTTGAGTTTTTAAAAAACACTTTAAAGGACAATACATGTTATGACTATTTAAAATTTATTATATAATTTACAATAATTGTGTACCATATATTTGACACTCAATCATAGTTTGGTCTAAATATGATTAAGTGCCAAAATAAAGATAATAATGTGTAAATTTTTAATAGACTTGCAAAATGATCATAGCAAATATTAAGAGTATTATATACAATTCTAGTCACAAATGAAGGATGCAAAAGTAATAAAAAAAATCAAATTTCAACTAAGATTTAATGCAAGCTATTTTCTTTAAAAAAATTTGAGTGTTAAAACAAGGAATTTTTTTTCTAAAAATCTCATACATCTTATCATTATTTAGCACCTATTATGAGATTTACAAAAATTATATTCAATTATGTTTTCAAGAAATCTTTCTATGTCAAAATCTACTTTATGATACTTAAAAAATCACATCTTACCGGATGCATATTCCTGTTATATATTACATTCAAGTGTTTTTAAATTTTATTTTTGTTTGAAAAGGTCTGTGAGTATGTTGGTCGTGACTCGTGAGGCCATTGACGCAAGCAGACCAGGCCACCAGAGGCCTGAAAGAAGGTCGTGGGCTCACTTGGGCCGTCCCACTCTTCAAGATTCCTATTAAAGCTCTGCCCTGCTCAAACTCATCCCTTGGCGGCGGTATGTTTGCGATTCGGGGTTCATGGTGGCGGCCGGTAGCTTCGCGGAGCAACACACGAGGGTGCTACTTATCCTCTATCATGGCTGCCACCGCTGCGAGGAACCCCGGTCCTCCTGCGCCATTCTCCACTGGATCCCCCAGTCCTCTCAAGAGGGTCGGCACCCACAACGGCAGCTTCCACTGCGATGAGGCCCTGGGATGCTTCTTAATCCGTCTCACCGACAAGTTCTCCGGTGCTGAGATCGTCCGAACCAGAGACCCCCAGGCAAACAATTTGTTTCCTTTGTTAATGTTCTTACTTTGGAAAAGACAATCATTTATAGAACAATTTTTTTTTGTCTTTGAATGTTTTAGTGAGAAAGGTTGCCTTTTCCTTATCCTCTTAGAAAAAGTTCAAAAGAAAGGTACTAAAATGGCGAAAAAAGAAAATCTATATTGTGCATAGATCATGGTATGGTGCAACTTTACGTATCACTAATAGCTTAATGTGGTTTCCTGGTGGATGGTTTTCACTAGGACTGATAACATGGATGACAAGAGTTTTCATATTATTGTGTGTTATGATTCTGCATCTTGATATTTTTAGAGTTTGAAAAATCAAAAAGAATGGTAGATCCTAGATATGAAATGATACTTAATATATTTTTATAATTTTTCATAAACTTTATTTTTGTGCCCATGTAAACAGTGTGATCTTCTAAAAATAAACTCGAGTCAATGAGAGCTGGTTGTAACAAGAGAGCTTACTGTAGAATAATGAATTAAACAATTAGATCATTCAAATAATGTTAATATAAGAAAATTGTCACCTATTAGTGTATTTGGATATCAAAGTCAAGGTTACCTCTATATATCCTCTTCTTCTGTTAAACTCATCTAAGATTAAAATCAAAATACATTTGGAAACATATCAAATGGGAATTAGTGTTTGGAATGACATCATCCTAACATTATCTTAAAGAGCTTGGATTCTATGACATTTAGAATGGACAATGAGATTCAATTAGTGACATTTATTATGGATAGGCTATATGCTATACAATCTAGTTATTTATTTTTTGGTCAATTGTCTTTTATTAAAGATACGGAAAAAGAATTTTTTATTTTGTCTTTAAAGCTTATGATAAAATACTTCTCCTTATATGTAAAAGAGTTAAATGAGCCTAATTTTGTGCTCATGAGATTCATTTTCTTCTAAGCTGGTGATTAATTGTTAATGGAGTTATCAAATCATTGAGTGATATATTGGTACATGGTATTACTTTTTTATTAGTGTGTTTTTCTCTTTCTTTTACTCTTCTCCTCCTAATGAGGGGAGATGATGATTGTGATGATCTATTGTTTAAAATTGTCAACAATTTACATGTGATTTGATTCCTATAAGTAGTGGTGTCAAATGGGTCGGACTATTTGAGACACGGCATGACCTAACACAATGTGGGTAGTGCCCATCATGGCTTGCTAAAGGCTGAGCCGTGTTGTGCAGGTTTGATTTATTCTATGAGTTGGGATGGACAATTGCTACTAAGGATGACCCGTGTTTGGACTGTTGAGAAACTTTTGGTGGCTAAGTGGTGTAATTTGATTAAAATACTACAATTTTTTTTTTAAAATAATGGCTAGTTTAGGCTATTTGGTTAAATTAGGGTTAAACCAAATTAACCCCCAAAAATGCTAAAAAGTTCATAAAATTTTCCAATAAATAACCCCAATACCACTTCTCATCCTCCATTCAAACGACTCATAATTCTCGTTTTCATTCTCTTAACTTATATTTTCTCAATTCTCAATCATATATGCTTAATCTCTCTAACCCCCTTCTCTTTATTTTTTATTATTGTGTTATTTATTTTATGATAATCTCCTGCTCATTCTCATAATTCCTCATGGGATTGCCGTTGACGTTGTAAGCATACCTTCACCTAGCACCTATCACCTAGCGAGTTTAGCTCTTCGCATTAAGATAGCATTTTAATTTTTAATTTTTACTAGTGCATTTATTAATTGAAGAATATTATTTTTTCATCATATAGATAATTAAAAAATATATTTTAAAAAATTATATTAGGATATAATGAAAGATCATGGTGCTTGGGGCCTTTGACTCTGAAGTTGGAAATATTAGATCCTCTTGGGTCTATAGGCACAAATTTCAACCTATTATTTATCTATCTATGGAGATCCAATGACTCCACCTAGTTTCCAAAGTTGATATTTGTATTGGGTTGAGGGTAAGGCTCGAAGGTAATTACCATTAACATGCCCACAAACTTTCACCTCATCATCGAGTCAAAGAAGTGGTGACAATCGCTGAAGTAGGAGATGAGCTTTAGGACACTTGCAAAAATAAGATAGGACGAGAGTGTCATCAGATAGCCTTAACTGTGGTTGTGTCATAGTTCGATTTGAGATCATTTCAAGATTGTCTAAAGATTATGGAGAAATAGTCATTTGCAAGAATTGTAATAAATTTCTTTTGTGCAAATCTTATGATGGAACTTACCACCTTAACCACAGAAGGTTATACGACACTAAATAATGAATATTCAAGCGACTGGGCATGTAAATTTTGAGTTTTCAAATTAGTAAGTGTGAAAAAGTCTCATAAAATTTATTGATTGAGTCACCATTTTCATTAGTTGACTTGAGTAACTCTGAATATTTTGCGGAAACTTATCTTCAACCTCGATTCTAGAAATACAATGAATTTAGACAATAAAATGTTTAATGAGACACAAAATTTTAAATGATATTTTTGCATCTTATATACATAGAACGACCTTAACTTTTATTGTTTAGAGTAGTAGTCATAACACATAATTATATAGAATAATTCATGAGTCAACAAACTAGTCGGAAGGATGAGTTCGTGCGTAAGCTTACTCTCATCAGTAACCCTTTATATACAGATGCACTCAACTTTAACATCACCCAAAGTTACATGCCAAGAGGAGTCCCTTATGGGACTTTAGGTGCAAAGAAATCTTGCTTCTGTGCAGGGGTGAGCATTTGGTTAAAATCGAACTGACCGAATCAAATTTGTTAAACTCAAACTACCTCGAATATTTTTTTTGACCAACCGAACCGACCAATTTTTATTATTAAAACCGAACAAACCGAACCGAAAAAAATCGGTTGATTTGGTCGGCAACCAAATTAATCGATTTTTAAAAACAATTAAACAAATATTAAGGATTTTTAATAAAAACTTAAATAGTTTAATAAAAATTTAAAAAACCTTAATATTTTTTATATTTTTTATTATTTAATAAAAATCGGTTTAATTATATTTTAATATTCATAACTGAAACAGAACATTTTAACCGAATTAATCGATAATTTTAAGAAAAAACCAAACTTCCAAATAGATTGAATGGAATTTCCGAATTAATTCGATTTGATTGGTTATTTCGGTTGAATCAAAATTTTGCTCACTTCTACTTCTGAGTCTTCCTCATTTGCTAAGCATTGGTCATTCTCGACTTGTGAATTCTCGACCTATGACCTACGACCTGTCACCCTTGAACTGTGGGTTCATGAGTTCTTGTTAGAAATTCTTTTCATTTGTTATCATACTATTTCTTAATAGCACTTGTAGAAAGTCAAGGCAGTAGAGAATAGATGAGTCCGTTGAATGGCTTATGTGATGCTGCAATGCTTATGATCTACTGAAAGTAAAAGTAAAGTATTTTGTATTTGGCGAAGAATTGGTGCCAAGTACAAAGATGTAAAAGAAAATATTAAAAACTATTTGGATACATGGAATTTGTTTAATATGGTGCTTTAGTTGGTTATTCTAATTTCATTTCCCACCACATGCATGAATTATAGAATTGACATTCTTATTTTATTTGATAGATTTTGTCATTGATGGCAGTGATTTGTTACTGAACTCCATATCTCATTGTTACACGTGTGTTCAAATAATCTGCAACGTTCACTATGACTATGACACCTAAATGCAAAAAATCCAAATGAAATGGCATACACATTCTTACTTTTTTGTTTGACATTATGTGCCATTTCATTTGCCAATAAGTGGTGCTTGTTGACTTTGTAAACTAATATATATATATATATATATATATTTTCAAAAACCAATGTGCAGCTCCTTGAAACCCTAGATGCAGTGCTTGATGTTGGCGGTGTGTATGATCCTAGCCAAGACCATTATGATCATCATCAAAAAGGATTTGGTGAAATTTTTGGCTATGGGTTCAACACCAAGCTTAGTAGTGCTGGGCTTGTCTACAAGGTATTGAATTAAGTCTTCATGACAGATGTTTTTTATTTTATAGATTAAGAACTTATCCTTTATGCTCTATCAGAGAAGAATTCTGTTTTCAGCTTTCTATCCATGTTTCAACCACGGGCTAATATAGCCTATTCTGCTGTTTTTAGTATATATTTAGCGAACATGTCATGTTTTTATTAGCATAAGGATACTTATCCAAGAGATTTTGAGACAAGATCTTTAAGTGTTTTGATTTGGCATTTTAAGGGCTTACCAAGAGTGGAAAGCCATTCTTTTATTTTAGTTTACTTTAGAATCCTGATGGCCAGTATAATAAATTAATTGTGTCAAGAGGTTCTGGAAATCTGTGGGAGGTCCGAACATTCAACATGATCTTCATTCTTCATGCAAAAGGAACATACAAAAATCACAGGATAATCTTACTTTAACACTTCGGATGTATTCCTTATGTGGGAAGGGAAACCTAGGGGGGATATGGTGATAGAAATATTTTTTTGGTCATAGTGAAACCTAGAGGGAAATATGGTGATAGAAATATTTTTCCAGTCATAGTGAAACCTAGAGGGAGATATGGTCATAGAAATATTTTTCCAGCCATAGTTTCCTTCCATTCTCTTTGATGGATAAAGGGAGGGAAGAAAAAGATTGGAGATTATTTTCTTCTAATTTTTGTTTATATTGCTTCTATGCAATAAATCTAATCTTAAAAAGTTAAAAAAATAATTTTTCATTTTAAATCTAGTTTTAGTTTACTTTTTTTTAAACTATTTTAATGAATAAGTTTTGAAATTTAAGTTTCCCTTTTCATTTTCTTTTCTTCTAATGAAATCAACCGAAGATTTTTTTTTTTTTTGCCAATGAATAATTATTCCTGTTCTTTTGCTTTTCTTAGCTATTTTCTTCCTATGTAGAAAACAAGGACTTAAACCATTTAGCTACAGGATTTTTTTTTTGTCCTACTGTGAGAATGGGATCAAGAGAATCAAGAATAACTAAGTATCCTTGCATTAGTTAAATAGGCTAGTCAAATACCGATGGGTCTGAGGATCAAATTTTTTAATTAAACTACTTGAGCTGATGGTGCATCTATAAAATCCTTAGATAAACTAATGCTTTCCTTTTCTCATTTTAAATGATGGAAAAAAATTTAAACTACTTTGGTGTTTTTTTGAATGTTTACTAAACGTGTACGAAGCGATCCTTAGATGCTTGTGAAACTGAGAAGACACCTTGCTGCTGCACCATTGCCCCGGGGGTGTACCCTACTTTATGATAATATGATAAAAGAGAATTAAGAGCCATATGAATAGGACAACCAAGAGATTTAACAAATTATATGTGTGTGTACTTTGGTGTTTTTTTTGAACAATTACTAAATGCGTACGAAGCGATCCTTAGATGCTTGGGAAACTGAGAAGGCGTCCTGCCGCTGCACCATTGCCTCAGGGGCGTACCCGACTTTATGATAATATGATAAAAGGGAATTAAGAGGCATATGAACAGGACAACCAAGAGATTTAACAAATTGTGTGTGTTACGAAGCGATCCTTAGATGCTTGGGGAATTGAGAAGACGCCCTACTTTATGATAATATGATAAAAGGGAATTAAGAGCCATATGAACAGGACGACCAAGAGATTTAACAAATTATATGTGTGTGTTACTATAAGTATAACAAAATCGTATAAAACAAAAGATCAAATGAATAGAATGTAAATACATCGAAATAAAAACCAAACTATTAATCAACAGGTTGATCGAGATCTTTGAGCAACTTTATAGGCTAGCTAAAGCCAACTATGATATTAAAAGGGTGTTTGTGCCTATAAAACAAGTGGGTAAATATGAAAGATGTGTATAAATTTAATTTTATTCACGAGGTCAATGAACTAAAATAGGTAACAATTTCATTTTACAACTTTACATTCTTCTTTAAGTTCGTTCGCTTGTATATATATGAATATATAAATATATCTATAATCATCTACTATTTTCCTTTTAGTTGTTTATAGATATTTAGAGTCACTATTATTATTTCTAAATTTTTATTATCTTTTATTATCAATTAAGATAATTTTTAATTATTATTATTTAATCAACATTTATAAAGGTCAGTATGTATAAATGATATCAATGGTAAAAGTTTGACAAATCAACTACTAGTAATCCACTAAGAAGTGAATCACGAGAAGCAATATCCTCAAAGTGTAATAACAACACATTGGTTAAAAGCCTCCTCACTGGTGTTATATAACAATATAGCGGTATCGCGTAAATAAATACTAAGGCGACTCCTTGCTACCACTTACCTTATGTGGGTAGTCAAGTACTTTGATATAAGGTTAGCCTAGAGTTTTCATTTTTTTAGTTTTCCTTTACTCCATTTAACATGTTTATTATTTTACTTAAAATTTTTCTACTACAATTATTTAATTTTGAGTTCACATCTTATTGTTTAGTTTGAACCACTAGCCTAAATCAACTTTTGAACATAAATTATATTAATTAATTATGTATCATCATAGGCTCTATAGATAAGAGCTATACAACATGAAAATACAAGTATCTATATCTAGAATATAAGTAGCATGGAAGGCTTAGCACTTTAACGACATATATCAATAATTGAGTAATTTAGAATAATCCATTTTTAATTTTTAAAACAACCCTTCCTATTTTAATTTTCATAGAGAACCCACATATAAAGTTGATGCCATGTGATCTCGAGTCACGGGTTTGAGTCTTGGAAACAACCTTTTGCAAAGAGGTTAAGGCTGTGTATAATAAACCCTTCATTACATTGGCGGGAACTTCGTGCATCGGATTACCTTTTTAATTTATTTATATGGAACCCACGTATAAACATGGAATAACATCAATTATCTACCCCTAATATTATTTTAATCTTCTTTTTGAAAATAGTTATAGAAATGTATATAATCTAATTTTTATCTATTTATTCATGCACAAGAAAATATATATGGAGGTCAATGGATAGATTTATCCACATTTATGGGTAGACTTTACAATGGATTTCTAGTTGTAGAGGTCGACTATTGGGCGTCATGACGCGGGCACTTTTGGATTTACTTGGTGGGCGAATGGGGGAAGGCCGCCTACCTCTAGGATTAGTCGGGTTGTAATGTCTAGATTCCTGGATTAACAAAAAAAAATTGTACATCACACTTATTATCGTCAAATAACAAATTTATTTATTCATTTTCAATTCTAGATATGTCAATCCAAAATGGAATTCTAATTAAATAAAATATTTACCTTTTCCTTCAATCAATTAAACCAAGTAGATGTTGATGTAGATCTATTGGCAAATCGAACTTATGCAACAAATTTGTAATTAGTTCAAAATAATCCATTAGTTTTCGATATCAACATATAATTATTTTTCCAATTCTTACCTTTAATTGATCGTCATACAAATAACAATCTCATTGAACGAGAATATCGGGAGGTTTGGAAATGAGGAAAACCTACGGTCCTTGATTCAGGCAAAAGGAGGGCTAGTGTCTCTTCATCTTGGCTCCTACTGTTGGTGCAATCTACTCCTAGTTAAGGTTAACCAAGTTTGAGTTGACTCAAGTTGAGTTTCAATATTTGAGGTTGAGTGATATGTCAAGTAGGTCAAGGTTGACAGTTGATCAATATGCCTGACAGTTGAGCGAGAGGTCAAGTAAAATGAGAGATTGTTGGTTCAATCCATCTTGGGTGAAGGTTAACCAAGATTGTTTTGGGCATCAATGTTTAATGATTGAGTGAAAAATCAAATAGGTCAAGGTTTACTTGATAGTGGCGAAGTCCAAGTGGGTTTCGGAGGACCAAACACTTGACATGAGAGGCGAAGTCCAAGTGGGTCATAGAGGATCATATACTTAGCGTTGGAAGTTTAACAGGGAGTTGGCAAAGACAAAGTGCAAGTGGGTCATGAAGGATCAGAGACTTGACATGAGACGTGAAGTCCAAATGAGTTAAGGTTAACCTGATACTTGGTAATGATGAAAGTCCTAATAGGAGGACTGAATATTAGGCATGTGATGAAAGTCCTAACAGCTTATGGATAATCATATTTAGGCACGAGATCAGAAAGTCCTAATAAGTCATGGAGGACTAAATGTTAGGCATGTGGATGAAGTCCTATCATGGAGAACTAGATGTTGGACACGAGAAGTGAAATCCCAGCGTTAAAGTTGATCGGATGCTAGGTAGGATGCTAGACAAAGGAAGTCTCAATAGTCAAGATTAAGATTGATTGGATGTTAGACAAAGGAAGTTTTGATAGGTTGTGATCAATTTGATACTAGACAAAGTGAGAATTTAGCTTTAGTAAGGCTGAAACAAAGGTATCAGTTGGCTGCTCTAGACTAGCAATCAATTGATGAATCCTTAAACCACAAATTTGGAGTTTGAGGGGTTTAAGGATTTTGTGATGTGATGAATCGACTAATGGGAATGATAGTCAATTGATGTATCAGTCGAGTAAGGAACTTTATTAATGACACTGTTCGAGCGAATAAAAAGTTTCTGAGTCGATTCAGAAACTCGATTAATTGCCATCTGTTGATTGATGGGTACCATCAAACTGATTATGAGTTGGGCCGGTAGAACAGGGCAACATTCGGATCTTGACCAGAGCAATTGACTGATGGGATCTAGCAGTCGACTGTTAGGCGGTTTTTAATCCCGACGTAAGCCTATAAAGGAAGGTTTTGTGGAGGATTTCAGACGATGGTTCTTGGAGACTTTGAAGGGGAAATACTGTTGTATTCCAGACCTTTAGAAAGCAATCCAAAGCAACTAAATAGCGAGCAAAGCAAAGATCGCTTGTGTAAATTGTTGTTTACATTGTATTTCGTTTTTCTCTCTATCTTTGTATTTTGCTCGTGTGCTTGTAAGAACAGGAGTTTCTAAGAGGTTTCTCGGCCTTTGGAATGTGTCTGGTAAGGAGGAAGCATAGTGGTGCTAATGCTAGGAAGCTAGGCCGTGGGTGGGAACTGGGGTTCCGAACCACGTAAAAATCGGTTTGTGTGCTTGTATTTTGTTCTATGTTTGTTTCGTTTATGTTCGTCTGCACATTAACCTTTTGTAGATGAGCACATGATCATTCGAAATGATGAAATCGAGAATCACTATTCACCCCCCTCTAGCAACGTTACTGGTCCCAACACCTACGACTCCGGTGACTTACCGCAGAAGTTGCTGTGTTGCTGGAAAAAATAAAAGAACAAGAAAGAAAAATGCTGATGCTGCTGTGTTGCTGGAGAAAAAGGAAGAAGACACTGCTGCTGTTGTGTTGCTGCAGAAGAGGAAGAAGAAAGGAAATAAGAATTGCTTCTGAAGATGCCTTCTGCAGGTGAAATCTGGTGCTGCTTGAGTTGCTGGAAAAAGGGCAGCAGAGAAGAGGCAGGCTTCTGCTGGTCTTGGTGGCTTGGGGAAGAGGAAGGAGAGTTAGGGTTGTTGCCGTTGAGAAGAGAATGAAGGCTGATGCTGGAAGAGAGAAAGAAGGGAATAAGAAGGGGAAAGAAAGTCGTAGGTTGCTTGCTGGAAATAAAAAAGAAGGCCACTGGGACAGTGAAGAGGGAAGGGAGCAGAACTTTTTCCCTCTTCGTCGCCGACCTCAGCTAGCTCTGGTGGGCTCTGACGATAGCCTTTGCTAGCTCCGGCTGCTACTGCAGCGATGCTGGGAGAGTTAAGAAAGGAGAAAGGGGGCTGCTGCTAGTGTTCCTGTTGCTGGAAAAAGAAAGGAGAAAGGCTACTGTTGTGGGCTGGAAGAAGAGGAAGAGGGAGGAGCTGCAGGTTGCTGATGCTGGTTTTGGGGGAAGTGTTGATGCTGATGCTGGGAGAAGAAGGGAAGAAGAGAATAAGAGGAGAAAGGAGGATGTGAGGCTGGCACGTGGAAAAGGAGGAGGTGGCACACGGCGATGGAGAGAAGAAAAAGAGAGAGAGAAGGGTTACTTAAAAAATTCATTCATTCATTTTAAATTGATTGAACAGGGTTAACCCATTTAAAATTTGGTTCGGCCGTAAATTGGCCAAAGAACCCATGTATTGTTAATCTCCACGCCTACCAGATGTGTTCAATCCAAATCCAATCCGACTTCAAGTTGATTCCCAAATTCCGTGTTTAACCATTCATTTATTTTTATTTTGTCATTTAAAATTTTAGAAAACATTAAATTTGATATTTTACCAGTTCCATTTTTATTATTAGTTTAATTATCTGATTTTTTCTTTATTAAAACTCAATATTTAACATTCTCATCTTTTGGATCCTGTTCATATTGAAAGATATTGTTATCTCTAAAAATCATGATTCATGAGTTTCCTGTGATAGAATATACTGCCACTTCTTTGTATGGTGGATTGGATAATAATTCAATATTTCCTCTTCATCTAATTAAAATTTTCCCCAACCTTCTTCAAAGATAGAATTTACCAATGTCATTCCCTGTTGCAGCACTATGGAAAGGAGATAATTGCCAAGGAACTTCAGCTTGATGTGGGACATGAAAATGTACAACGATTATACCTTGCTGTTTACAAAAGCTTTATTGAGGTGAACTTTGCCTATTGCTTTGCTTTTTTGCTCATTAATTTTGAGACATATAACTTTACCACTAAGAGATGCTATCGATTTGATTAAATCTGCATAAGATTGCCACTTATGTTTCTGCTTCAGCAAAAATCAAACTGGTGAGGGCATGTCATCATGAGTTTACTACATTTGTTCCATTTTAGATTTTCATTTTTTGTCTGGAGACATTGGAGATATTGGCGTTCTCTTTATTATCTGCCAGAGTTACTATATTGCATATTGGGCTGTAATTCTGTGGATAAAGAATAAAAATGTTTTTATCTTTTTTTGGTGGATATTCTTTGCAAGTTTCTCTCTCTTTCCAACAACTGTGTATATTTAATCATTGAATGAAGGTATAAATATACATTTAATTGGGTCAAACAATACTTAACTCTTTAAGAGTAATTTCATTGCCTAAATATATGGTTGTTAAGAAAATAAACTAAGTGGAAGATGAAGACTTAAGATGTAACATATAGTGTTTTGTTTCCTTGACCCAACTTTTTTTCTGGAGTGGGGAGGGAATATGGTATATGATATTCTCATTCCCTCATTTATTCAATAAGTAATGTTTATGAACGGAGGACAATCCATTCTCTGAAATCAATTTGTCCCTAAATGGCTTTTGCCGAAGTTGAGCAACTTATGTGGAATCTAATGGGCTGTTTAGCGTTTAAGAGCAGTGTGAGGGAGTTCCAATGAAGGTGAGTATGGGCACTGGTAAGGGTGGTAAGGGAGGGCATAAGTGAGGGCGAGTTCCATTCCCTTTCTCTCTTCCCCTTATGCTAGTGAACATTTTTTCCCTCCTTTACCCACCTTATTTTCCTCTCCTGCTCTTCTCTCCATCCCATCCTTTTGTAAACTGGTATCATAATCCCTACCTTATTTGTTGGTTGGTGATCCAGACATATACTATTCCTAATTATCCATATTTCATCCTTATACATTTGATTAGTTGTGGGAGTCATTGATCATGATATGTTATGGTGATTTTGAGAGGGGGTGGATGTTACCAACAGTTAAACACTACAAAGTAACCTAACTGAGCAACCTACTATGTTAAGCTTGGACAATCCTGTATCTGTTTTAATTTTTTGCTGATGCTTTGTTCAAATAGAATTGAAAATTTGTACCAACACCTTCAACAATTAGATCTGATGTGGTCATTGGGTCTTGTCACACACAAAAAAACCATTTTTCAAAGAAATATCTCCATACCATGTTCTATTATCAGCTCATGTGTTTAACCTTTTTGATTCACCGACTGTTTCATGTCATTAATTGAGATATTTTCATTCCTTAGTACATGTCTTAAGGGTCTTTGGTTCTTTATCTTTATTTTGTCTATCTGGTCTTTGTGGTTTAGGCATATTTAATGTTTCAACTGTTTATACAATTATTTGTATTCCTTGTTGCATACCTTTGTCAGTCAATTGATGCTGTTGATAATGGGATCAACGAATATGACACTGCTCAACCTCCAAAATATGTGAACAATACACATTTGTCCTCAAGAGTTGGTCGGCTAAATTTAGACTGGATGGATCCTGATCAATCTTCTGATAAGGAAAATGCAGCTTTTCAGCAGGCAATGATGCTCGCTGGTGGAGAATTCTTGGACGTAAGTTTTTCCATCTTCCTATGTTGGCAAAGAACTATTTGTTTCATCTTCCTGGATACTTCTAGTCATGCTAGTTGATGATTGGTTATTTTTGTTACTACTATCAGATGTACAGAAGGCTGACATTTTTTATCCATTTCTTCATATGTTGGCAGAGTCTAAGGTTTCATGCTAGATCATGGATACCTGCGAGATCCATAGTTGCTGAATGTATAGCTTCAAGAGGAAATGTTGATCCTAGTGGCGAAATTATGGTTTTGGATAGATATTGCCCTGTAAGTGTCAAGTGGTTCAATTACTGTGCCAAATTTGTAGCTTGTAGCTTCTCTAGAGTTAATTTCTATTAATTTATACCTATTAGTTTAATTACTATCCTTTCTTATTCATGCCATGTAAGTAATTTTCTAACCTCAATTAATTTAAATCTATTAATGTTCATTATAAAGTTTACAAAATTGATAGAGACCATAGATCAATTGTGGAACCATATTTAGTGATCTCCAACCAAAGTGTGATTGCTGCTGCTGAGGTTGCATTCCTTACAGTTCCCATTACTAGGGAGAAGAGAACAAGAGAAGTTTTATTAATTTCAAAACTTGTAAACTCTCAGCAGCAATAAAAAACCTTGACATTTTAGTTATGCTCTACAACCTCAATAAAATTGACCAAGTTTGGATTACAATAAAAATTCATTTTTAATTCTAACAATAAAATAAAATAGACAAACAGTGACACAAATTACAAATCTAAATTGAACTAGTTTAAACTTTCAACGAGTTCCATTTCATCATGCTTTCCTACTAAGAAAAACTTAAATTCCACAATTTGAGTAGGTCAGCTGTGCATTATGTCATCCTTTCAAATGGAGAAAATCACATTGTAAATCAATTTGAACCAAGTGGATTATCTGCTCTCTAGAAATTCCTTCAATTTCTGGAAAAGGTGTTAAAATCTGGACAACTATGGACACTATTGATGGTTTGTCCATCCTGAAATTATGGCTGTATTTACCGAACACAACCATCAAAAACATAGGTGGAAGCTTGAAAGTCTCTTAGTAAGATAACACTAAGTTAAAATTTAGGCTAATATTTACTTTTTGTCGACAAGTATGATGATAAGCTTGATGAGTGTTACATGCAAAGGATGGGACCTCATGGTGATGGCATGGGTAACAACATCAGGAACACACGGTGGTGGTGGGGTGGCTAATGACATGGTACGCAAGTGGAGGCATTACTGTGAAGATTGAACTCTGACAGCACTTGACACAACCTGTTGTGCCTCAATTACTGATCTCAAGATGAGAAAAAAAGTAATAGATTTTTTATACTACTGACCAAAATATGTAAACTGTCTCCAATAATAATCCTAACCTTTTTATATGCATTATGACCACATTATAGATCCAGATTAAATTAAGAGTCAAATAAAATGCATCAATTTGAGTAAATAAAATAACATATGGAAATGATCTATAAGCTTTAAACGAATTTCCTTTTGCATCATCCATCCCACATATATTGTGTAGACCATTTGATTCATTATTCTAGGAAAGATGGAATATTATGATTATTGTTGATATTGCCTAGATATTGAAATGTGGTCATTGCACATTTTCTAGCTAACTTATGTCAATTAGTGCAAGTCAAAAAGCTACAACTTGATGCCCATTTGGGCAGTATGGAACTCATCTTGAGCTGTTCCATGTCTCTCTCTTGGCTTGGAAAATTATCCATTTCAGGTGGCACATAATGGAAGTATATGGCGACATTAAGTATGATCCTATCTTTAGTGGGATGTCTATTATACTTTTAGCTAGGACAATAGCTGAAAAAGATTTGTAGTTGAGATTTGCAACATGCAACTCTCAGTTGTTTCATCAATTTGCATTAATTCAGTTACTTATGTGACCTCACTGATAATCATCACTATCAACCTGGGTAAGTTCAGGCTGTTTTGTGACTTTTGTCTATCTTTGCAGTCTACTTTAATTTGTTGGTGTTAGATCAATGTCTCTCAAAGATTCTTATTAGTTTTTTTTCCTTGCATTGTAGTTCTGAACTCCGCCCATGACGAACTAGTCATGGTCGGTCCCAAGCCCGGATAAAGGAGGGTTGCGTTAGGTTGCCAGCCAGCGTTAAACTATGACAAATTTCAATGAATGGATCAATTAAACTATTATGCTAATGCTAGGATGTTCCCCGTAAGGAACGCGTTGCAGGGTCCGACTGTAACGTCTCGGCAAGGACCGCTACAT
>JBBUKS010000060.1:5309881-5338631 GCA_038050645.1 Hedychium gardnerianum
CCGCCAAAACTCTAGAATTGATCTTTTAACCTTTTCTTTTCTAAAAATTATTTTAGATTCTATCTCCTATTTTTTAAGAATTAGTTTTCTTTTCTAAAACTTAGTTTAGATTTTATCTTTTCTTTTAGGATTAGTTTTCTTTTACTTTTTCTTTTTCTGTTACAACTTTTTTCTTGTTTCTTATGCTATTTAAACAAGGGTTAGTTTCTTATAAAAACATATTGAGTTTGGTTTTGATTTGAATAAAATATAATTTCGTTTAAACCTAGAGATGACTGCTCTTTGTTGGTGAATCTCCTTCTTCCTACGCTTTCTCTGCAATCTCTTTTCGAATGTCGCACCCGGAGATTTCTCCCCTGTGTCACCCCACAGGTTGATGCAGTGGTGAAGTACTTAGAGGGCAAATAAGAGGACCAAAATTCAAATTTCAATAGGAACGATTCTAGAGGTCAGCCTCTGAATGTGCATAAATTATACTCTTAATTTATTTGATAGGCGAACTAGGAGGAAAAGTCGTCTACCTCCAAAAATTAATCAGACAAAGCTCGGACATCTAAATTATAAAAAACAAAACTATAACTTGGGGATCTAAGTGATTGTTAGCTTGGTTGTTTATCTTCTCCCTGAGATCTCATGCATGCCAAAAGGGACATTAGGTGTTTCACATGCAACTAGAAGGGATATTATCAAAATCAATGTCCAAAGAGGAGACTCAACAAGGGAGGAAGCTCAAATTAAGGGAAGCTTCTAAAAGCAAAACTAAGGTACCATTAGTTAATGGTATTTTTCTTATTCATGATAACAAGCATGCTAGAAATAAATTTTATGACTTTAGTGCTCATTATCATGAAAATAGAAAGCATAATAACTTTAACAAATTATGTGTCATATCATGTTAGAAATGCCTTACATAAGGATAGGATAGGAAGGTAGAAAATGATCTATGTAAGAACTCTAAATATTTTAGATATATGCGTAGAAAGAAAAATGATAAACCTAAGGTATTATTTCATAATGCAATTGTCTAATATCATGATAAACATGTTAGAAATAGATTTTATCATCTTGGTGCAAATTACCATGAAAATAGAAATTTTCATGAGCATAATGAAAAATTTAGGGTATTTAATGGTAGGCCTACAAAATTCAAGGAAGTTAGAAATATGCCTAGAAAAAGAAAAACTCAAAGCAATCATGAAAAATCAAGGATAAATGCTTTAGAGGTTAAAAAATAAATTTTGAAGTTAATACTTGATAAATTGGAAAATACCCTTAAAAGAATAACAAATAATGTAAAAGGATCCAAGAACCAAAATCTAGGCTTAGATAGGTAAGAATCATTCAAGAGCAAGAAAGGTTTGGGATACAAACCTAAAACCAAGGAGAATATGTCATCATACCGTAGAGTTTCATATAGCTATAGAACTAATCCTAAGACTAGGAGTCAAGTCAAGGTTACCAGGGAAGTTATCCCTAGAGTTGATTTGGAGAAGACTAATATGACTAAGGCTTCTAAGGAGCCTAGGAAAGTCATTAGGAATGTATCTAGGGAAGTTATTCCTAGTGAGTATGTAGTGCACCCAAGGAACACCAATAGATTTTGGGTTTCTAAAAGTGTGTTCTCTATACCCTAGATAAGTATAGGATATGTCAACCATAATTGGAAGGGTAGTTAACTCAACCATGGTGAAATTGATATTTTAGGGCATTTTCAAGGTGTTGTGACACCTTGAAAATAAGAAGTTGACTTTTACTCTTGAAGAGTTTAAAGTATGTCAATAAAAATTTAAGGTATTGAGATTAATTAAATTAACACAAAAAGGATAGAAGTCAAGAGTGTGTCAAGTTTAGCGTTTTGGTACATTCTAGGGAGATAGGTTGTTTATGTCAAATTGAGAATTCAGCATAATGATTAGTTGATAACACTTAGATAGAAATCTAGGTATTTTTCTTTATGTCATAATTGTCATGTTTTGTGTGTCCTATCACATGTCATGTCATCATATTATACATTCATTTTTCCATGATATTTTGATACATTTCATGTCATACATACATCAATTTGAAAATAATAGTCTTTCTTTTGAAAGTATGCATTAATGTATGTCATACTTATTTACATGCATAAATTTTTTAATTTCTTGTAATTAAAGACAATGATATTGACTAACATTCTAGGTAGAATGATCAAAGTCAAAATGCATAGTTACAGATGCATGATCCCTTAGTTTAGGGAAAATTAATTTATATATTTCACAAGAATTTTAGAGTTGACTTGTATGTGTATTATGATACATTAGATACAAGTGAGATATTAGGAGGATAAACAAAACTCAGGATGTTGATTTAGTGTATCTATTTGAGTTTTAGTTTCATTAAAATATATTGATTTTGTGAAGACCAATCATGGAGAAAGCTAATGTGCAAGTCATATGTATTTAACTCATAGATCATGATTGGAAATTAATTTTGATAATGATTTCAAATTTTTTTTGGAAAATCTTGGTAAAATCTATTTATTGATAGAAATCGTCATTGATTAGTTAAATACAAAGTTAGAGTGAAACATTGAAGTTTTCAATCATTTTTAATTTTGTATCATTCATTGAAAATGGAACGTAGTTTTATAGAAAACTATTTTTTCATGATAATATATGGCATAAGTAATGTCTGTGTGAAATTTTATGATTTTTAGAAGAATTATTTTTGAATTTCAGTCTAAATTTGAATTTAAAAATCAAATATACCAATAGATTGGTATTAGTTACCAATCGATTGGAAGATGAAACCAATCGATTGACTAGGCAGTAATCAACTGGATCAATCGATTAGTGTTATTTTGCTCAGCACAAAATGTCGCTGAATCATTTGCACCAATCAATTCAACCACTCCAATTGATTGATGACAGTTATCAATCGATTGGGAGATGCTGATTTTGGCTTAAATGAATTTATTTCATTCAATTAAGCCACGTTTAAGAAATCTAACTATCCCTAACCTTCTGAATGTTTGGGTAAGTATTAAAGGGTAATTTTCGTGTTGAAAATTAGAAACACATGTTTAACGGGAACTAATGTAGAATTTAGAAGGAGGTTTAAATTCAAGGTTGAATTTTTACCCTTAATACTTAAACCTTTGGATTTCCCAAATGTTTAGGGATTCCAAAATCATTATTGGTACAAAGATAGAAGTTGGAGCATACTTTAAAGGAGAGTTCCACTTTAAAGGCATGATTTGGAAGGAATTTTGAGGATGAGTAAAGAATGATGGATGTATGCTCAAGGTTGAGCATTGGAGACAATGGAACCTTCATTGTGACGGTCTGATGGATGAGATGAATGAATATTGGGAAGAGATTTTTGATGCATGCCAAAGGGGGAGAATGTAGGGTTGATTAGATGAAGTCCTGACAGGTCAAGGTTGATTAGATGTTAGGCAATGAAGAAGTCTCAATAGGTCAAGATTGACCAGATATTATGCAATAGGGAAGTCCCAACAGGTCACGGATGATTAGATGTTGAACAGAGGAAGTCCTGGTAGGTTAAGGTCAATCAGATACCTGGCAAGACCCGAATTCATGCTTTAAAAGATTGAATTTAGGATTACTAATCGATTGGCAAGAAGTGTCAATTGATTGATAAATCCTAAACCCGAAATTCGAGTTTTAGGTTTGGGCAATCGATTGGGTGCAATCTATTGGCCTAATTGATAGGCAAACATTTTCTCACTAACAGAAGCTTGCTGAATCAATCGGCTCAATCGATTCAGCAATTTTCTCGAGCGAACAGAATGCCTTGGAATCGATTGGGGCAATCCATTGGGGGCTAAGCCAATCAATTGAGTGTGATTGGATAGTTTTCTCGAGTCAACTGAAGGCTTTGGAATCGATTGGGTTAATCGATATAAATGTTTTCTCGAGTAAACAGAAAGCTTCTGAATAGATTGACTCAATTGATTGGAAGTTGGCAATCAATTGGTCAGGCAGAAAAAGAGCCATTATGCAGGTTTGAACGGTCGGATCTAACATGACAATCGATTAGGGATAAATTCAATCGATTGATTGACGAAAATCAACTCGAGTAACAGTGCTATAAAGTGGTTTGAGTTTGGAGAAGAAGGCGTCGGTTCTTAGTGATTCTAGAGCGAAGTGTTGCTACATTTCTAAGTTAACAAAAGGTATTTCCGAGCAACAAGAGATTAAGCAAATAAGGTTATACATTGTAAAGGCGTTTTCACTTTCGATTATGTTTTGTTTTCCTTTTTCTTGTTGTATTTTTGTGTTCAAGTTTGTCCGAAACTTCTCTACCTTCAAAAAGTTTTCGAGAAAAAGAAAGTTCATAATGGAGCTATGATCGTTGGTGTGGACCCTTGAATTAGTTATCTCAAGAAAATTGATACTAAGTAAATCAAGATGTAGTGCATGTGATATCCAAGTTTGAAATGAAATTCTATTGCACATTCAATGACGAGCATAAAACAATTATGAAAAGTTATTTAAAAGTATTTACCCTCTCTAGCTCATAAGTATTCTCACAATAGCAATTTTATTTAAAATTATTACGTATGACAATTTTATTCAAAACTATTGCAATATAGAATAATTTGATCAAAATTTTAATAATTTTATTCAAAATTATTTTAAAAATATTAAAGTGAATTTGTTTAAATTGCACAAATTTGACTAAATTAAAATATTTTTAATTAAATATTTTAAAAAAATAATATAATAGCACTCTTTAACAATTTTACTATAGGATTTAAAATATTAAAATAAAAATAATTTTTTAAAAATGATATAAAATATTATTTTAATATTTTTTAAAAAACATTTGTTTGATAATAAAATTATATATAGAGAGAGAGAGTTCTGTTAGCCTGCACAACTATGAGCACCTGTTGAGGTGGTCATCTGTACATCATTGATCAAAATATGTGATATGATCAGTGATCAGGATTATGCCACCTCAGTAAGTGCACATGATTGTACAGGATAAAGTGTGTAGGCTATCAAAACCTTATAGAGCTCTGTTAGCCTGTACACCTTAATCTGCACAACTATGGATACATGCTGAGGTGTATATTTGATTTTTTGCTTTGAATAAGTGCCTAGTTCCTACGGCAGTTGCTTAAGACTTGACGTAGTGACAAGACATAGGATGAATTTATCAAATAATTAGGATTCAATTGTGATTGAACTATTAATAAAATTAGAGTACTATATCAAAAATTATCATACTTCTTGAATTTATTTAATGAACAAAATATAAATTTAAATAATTTATCCCAAAGTACTATAAATTTATTTAATGAGCGAAATATAAAATTATTTATCTCAAAATTAATCCAATGATAAGATTAAGATGTATGATATATATATATATATATAATCCTACGGTAGTAGGAGAAGGGAATGATGTGGTGCACATGTTAAGCCTTCATTTGTTGTGCAATTATTAAAGGGGCGGTAACATTAGTTGAATTGTTAATCTATCTCAAAAAATGAGCACATTGAGAATGATCTGCAAAAAGAACATAACAAAAACTGCAAAATTTATCACCCATTTAAATATATACCGAAATTAGCCATTCTAAAGAAAGCAATAAAACCTATCAATTTGATCCTTTTATTGTGTTAAAAGGAAGGTATTAATGAAAAATCATTAGCCAAATTTTACCCAGACTCTAATTCTTTCCTGAAATCTTGCACCAAGAATATTCACGTATTCAGTTAGGTGAAACCTAGGTAACTTTGTAAGATTTTACCGCCACAATCTTTCCAAAAAAATATTGCAACACCACGTACAAATAAGGAGCAAAATAAAGCCAGTAATTTACAAAGGTAAATCATTCTTTTCTACCACCACTTTGTGTTTGGCAGTGATTTCAAAGCTTGGGTTTAAAAGTTAACTTACAACTGTAACATGTTTTAACACTGCAATTTGAGCTAAAAAGGAATTGATGCTCAGGAATCATATAGGAACAGGTAGTTCCTTGTGCCTGATTTTGATGTATAGACTACTCATGATTTCCACTGCTTCCAACAAGCTCATTGTACACGTGCAACATTACGTCCACATTTTGAACAAGACGGACAGCTATGGAGACGAAATCATTCAAGTTACATGCAACAACAATATAGCATGTACCTTCTAGCGAACTAATAAAGAATGGATGATAATGATTGTATCAAGACAAAAGCCTTCCACTTGACCTGGCAAAAAAGGATGTTTAAGTCTCAATTTACTCTAGAATACAAAGAAATGCAAAGAAGTACAAAGAAACCTAATAGAACTCCACCGAATTACCAAGGTTATGCTCATCGAGAAGCTTTTTATAACTAGTAGGGTGACTACTTATGAAGTGAAGGTAATGATCCGATCGACAATCTTAGTGCGACAAAGTGGGCACTCTGAGCAGGCAAGTGAACAAGGTTTGCACACTGGTTTGAGCAAAAGAGGTCCATTAGTCCAATAATAAGACTGAAGGTTGTAGATGTACTAGCTTAGGTAAAAAAAGCTTACAGCAATAATGTCGACATGGAAGTAGTACTGCAGAAGTTGATGACTCAAAACATACTTTACAAACATGAGAGTTTGTGTCCCCGCTCCTTGAGAAGTCAAATTCTTTTTCTTTCATCTCCTGAATTCTAGCCTGAACACATTGGAAAACAAGTTTTGCTTATAAATGGGAACTCTAATGAATCATGATGTGTGATCAGAAAAGGTAGAGCAGGAAAGTGTGCATTCTTTTAATTACATTGAAAAGACAAAATAGCACACAACTGCACTTAATGATCTTAAATTATCACAGCCAAAAGAAGCAAGATTCCTACTTTTTCGCTCAACATCCTTAATATGGTTACATCTGCAAAAGCATTTGCAAATGTAATTGTTTCAATTAGTTGCAAATTTTATAATTGAAGTTGCAGCCATCCTTGGTTATTAACTCATGTTTATAAATGCATCTAGATGTTCCATGCAAAACAATTTGTAGTATTGCCAATGGTTTCAGTAATGGTGTTTTTAGTGGCACAATAAAAGAAAATGGCGACAGAATAAACATTAAAGAGCATATGTTTTTTCTTGCATGCCAACTTGCAGTTTATGATTGCAGTTTTGCATTTCAATTTGCAGTTTTACAACTGTCAAAGTGCAACCAAAAACCCCAAAAATGAATTCGATGGAAGCAACAAAATGCTATATCAACACATTACCATGCAATCAAATAGCTCAATCAATTTCACTTATTCGCCCTCTTTTTAGACCTTCTAGTTGGTAGACATTTGATGAATGACCTGTTAAGTGCAATATTTTTTATCTAAGATACTTGTAGCCTGCTGGGCAACTAGACACAATTCATCAAACCAAAAATTTGGCAAGCTTTAATGTACTCCTGGAGATGTTTTGCTAGAGAGATAGAAATTACTGATATTTATAGCAAACTGTAGAATGATGCAAGTTACATATGCTCAACTACAACCATATATTAAAAAAAAGATAATGTCATCTTAGAAATAGTGTTATGTAGTTTACCTTCAAGCGTACAAGCATAGGTTCATCTTCTTGACTATGATTCAATTGATCATTATTCAGCTTGACCAAAGAATCCGGCGATACTCCATATTCAGGAGAGCCATTGTGCTCATCTATCATTTGGATATTATCCAAAGCATCAACCAGGGTTGTAGATGTTTTATCAGGATTGGAGTTTGTAGATTGAGCACCCTTTTTTAGTTTAGCAACCAGCACCCACATGTTTGCCAAATCATTCTCTAAAGTCTTTTCTCGTTTCTTTGCTTCATCAAGCTTTCTTTTGTAATCTTCTTCCAGATGTTCTTTTACAGTTAAAGCAGCTTCTAAACTAGCCTCTCTTTGTTTCCTGACTTGCAATTCCATTCTTATTCCATCTAGATCAAGGTCCCAATTCTCGATATTAGTGTTTCCTCCACCAGAATTTCTGTTGGCAGGCCGGCTTCTTCTACCGAGTTTGATTGTCTCATTCTTGCTTTCAGAGAATCTGCGAGTGGCACCATTAGCAATTTTTGAATAAGCTAAATCCTGTGCAGTCAATAATTCTTTAGCTTGTCTTGCATTTTGCAGTGTAAGTTTTGTAACTTCTTCAGCCAAATTCTTGAGTTCCACAGCAGCAGCAGAAGCCAATTCTTTGGCATAAGAAGCTTCTTCAGCTAATCTTTTATTGTGGCTAAGCAATTCATTATTCTCCTCAATCAATTGAAGTCGCTCAGTAATAAGTATAACATTCTCATCCACCTGCCAAAGCATGCAACCAATAGATCATTAGGCTGAAAACCATCAAATATCTTCAGAAGAAATAAGAAGGAAATGTGATTAATTATAAGAGGTATTTTAGAGTAGATACCAATTGATATTTTTAATTAATGTCATCTGGAGAGCTGAAAGATATGATCATGAATTGGAAAATTAAATCCATCAAAGGAACATTTTCTTATTTGGAAATTACTATAACATATTCAAAAATGCTGACTAATTTTTTTTGTAAGCTTGTAGAGGAGAATTTGCATCCATATCATTGGTAATAAACAACTTTTTACATGTAAACTCGAATGGAAAAAGGAATTGACACAACACATGATAGGAAAATTCATTTGCGAAGGTCATGCAACACAGATACTGGAAAATGCCTGCAGATCTGTAAATTACCTGAGACTGAAGTTTACATTTTAAACTATTGACTTCTTCAGGAACAAGTTCCTGATGTTTCTCAAATTTGAGCGAACTTAGCTGCTGTTGCAGATGAAAGACCTGATCTTCCAGATCCTTGATCTCAGAGCACTAAAAGATATAAATTTTGAAATGAGACTAATGAGAAAATTCGCAGATCAGCAAAAGATATAAGCACAAATACATGAACAACCATAATATGGTACGAACCTTTTGTTGAAGTTGCTCTTGAAGGATTCGATTGTCAGCAGACTTTAACTGCAACCAGTTAAAGAGTATAGAACTTATTGTAACATAAACAAACAACAAACATTGGCATAAATTTCCAATAAAACAATCAGCTTATTAGAAACATGAAAGCAGTATCCATCTTTATAAAGAAAAGCTACTGAATAAGAAAAAAATCCAGAAGTTACCTCTAACTCAAATCCCTTCTCATTGCATTGGGTCATTAATCTCACAACAGTCTGCAGAAAAAGCCAGTAATCAATACTCATAATGTAGATACATAAACCAGTACATATGAAATAACCTATACTTGTTGCATATCCAACAAAGTAGCATTGGTCATTGAAGCTTCACCATTCTCCATAATGCGCTGCTCCAACACTCTAATTTGTCTTTGTTTCTCCTGTATTTCACACTCCAAATTCTCGATCTGCAATTAATCAAGAGGAGCTAGTTAGAAAGAATTAGTCTCTAGCTTTATTGCATAAAGGCTCAAACAAGTATAAAGGACCAAACAATGACAAAACTAATGGCAAAACAGATAAAAAAAATATAAGAATATTGGGAGAAGAATAAATACACAGACCAAATACATATTGAACTAAATTAATATAACTAGTCACCCAAAAAATTATAAAACTGCTTCATTTAGATGCGAGATGGAGATGGTGGAATGATGGTCTTATTTGCAGGCAATAAAACTGTCCGCAGAAATGGGACAAAGAAACAAGAAGATTAGGCAAGGACACAACAAGATCATCTTATACCTTGACAAATTAAATTTCCCTGACTATGGAAACATCACACGTGGCAGGAGAATACAACTATTTAACTTGCTATAATACCAATCAAAAGAAGCTTCGTAATAAAGTATTACCAATTGGCTTCTTGAAACTCAATTAAAATGAGCAAGGAGTGTTTCCAACAATTATCACCAATGAAATGCAAGCCAAGTTTATGGTGATTGGTATGTAACTGCATGAGTCAATATATACCACGTGAGTACAGAGGATGAACATGATGACTGGTATCTGATGTTGGTAATATATGCCTAGCTGATTTTTGAAAATGCCAACAGGAAAACAGTCACAATGGAAAGGAAGACAAAAAATAAATGAATTATTGATTTTTTTTTTCTATAAATCATTTGACCTTCACATGCATTTACAAATGAAAGATGACATTAATTGATCAAATTAGACAGTGATATTTCTCAGTTTTGGAACAGCACAACAAGAGGCATCCAATATTTGAAACTTGACCCTTGCCAAAAGATGATATAGATCCAGCAGTGAGATTCACAATATTTTTCTAAAAAAAATAAGGGCACAATGGGCAAGAGTTGTACTTGAATCTTTTTTCCATCAGGATCATCTACAGACTGCTCCAATCGCTTTAGGGTGCTTGTACTAAATGCAATCTCACCAGCAAGCATTTTTACTTGTTCAACTAGAAGATCCATTTCATCTGAAGTGATCATCCCAGACTAGATTCACAAATGAAAAGAATAACTAAAATCATGAGGAACAGAATATTCAGGCAACAATAACACAAGCTTGATAACACACAAGATTTTCATTTGAAAGTAGGTTAATGAATTACATCTTAGCTAATATGGATGGTCATGAGCACAAACCAAATTAATATCGCATCAAAAATATTAATAAACAAACATCTCAAGTTATCTGCAGAAACAATGAGGTTTATTAAAATAAAACCTACTTTGACATGAAGTATTCATCTGTTTCTTGCATATTATTACATACATAATCCAAAGTCAAGGAAAAGTTTGCAATACCAAAGCAATTTAGTGCAGCATTTATAATAGAGTTTGATATTAATCTTTGTGTTTAGTATGATTGGTACATCTCACATACTGTAGAGTCCAAATGCAAACGGCATAATTTTTTCCTTTTAAATCTTGAAGCTAACAGCCTCCACGCTCATTAGTCCCATATAAACAGCTATGGTGGTCCATTATACAAATATAAATTAAATTGATTTCTTTTTACACAGCTGAGCTTTTAGATTAAATAGTTAGCCAATCACCTCTAGCTGGCCATTTAATCATACATTCTGGTTTAAAAACTTAAAAGATGAATGAGATTTTTCTGAAATAGCTGTATTTCAGCCCAGCCATTGTCAGAAACTAAATAGCATGTTAGACTCAAGCCAAACATCAAGATCAACACATTTTAAGGGAAAAGATGAATATCAAATTGAATCACCTGCATTGTATTAGTAACCGAGCCAATGACGGTGGAATGTTCTTCTATCAGCTTACTATTTCGAATTTTAATATTTGTAATTCTGTCTAATGAATCTGTCAGAGAAGATACCATTGTGTCATTCAGGGTACTCTCACTTTGAGGGAGTGGAGAACTCTCGGACAGTACATCCAACTTCTGTAAACCAAAATAAAAAAGATGATTTCCAAGGTCATAAAGAATAACTCAATTTCAGAAGGTAAGAGATTGAGTGAGAAAAATAATAAGAATTACTTAATTTCAAAAACAACAACTATAACTTTTAAAATGTAGTGCAGGTAAATACAGTAGAAAATAGGTAATAGCATACTACAACAACAACAACAACCAAGCCTTATCCCACTATGTGGGATCGGCTAAAATAGGTAATAGCATCCTGACAAAAAAAATTCTGAATATCTAAAGATGAAAAAGAAAAGCATGCCATTAATATAATAAAGCTATATAATATAGAAAACAAAAAAAAAGGATGACCTAAAAGTTGTGAAGTCTGTGGCAAATAAGACACCAAGAGTAGCTTAAAAAACCACCTCTCACCATCACTTCCTCAAAATTACCATTTCAAGTAGGGCATATTGGACATATTAATCATAGCAAGTTCGTAATTTTTAAGACTTCATAACCTGTACAGAGTGCTACAAGTAAATATCCTTAATTTAAAAAAAAATACAGGTAGAAGGGACCACCTAGACAAATGGTTGATTCTGTTCCTGTTATTATACATAGTAACATAGTACCACTGCAAGTTGTATTTCTCATGTGTCTCTTCCAACAAGGCTTCTCTCTTGATCTCTTCTCCATGTGTGAAATCCCCCTTCCTCCTATAATATTCAAATGAAAATATGTCATTGATCCCTTCTTCATTCCACCATCCCCTTTGACCCAAAAGAATTGTCACAAATGGAGGGTTATCCGAGCCCATTCTTCCTTTTACATCCTCTTTCTCCTAGACGAAACACAGGTGTAGGTTTATTTGATTCTCCTTTTCTAACTTCTTCCTCATAAAAGAACCAATATATCCAAAGACTTCTTCCATCTTGGCAACAAGAACTCCAGTGGTTTCTACCGCACAAGCACTTTCCTAATTCACCAATGCAAGAAGCAAGCTACAAGCAGTCATGGACAAAACTAGACCTGAAGTAATCACATAAATGTATTAAATCAGTAAATTGCTTCTTGATTACAATTTAAACTTTTTATCTAGGGTTCATTGACTAGAAGGGTAATCAACATAGGGTATGAGTCTTCAGAACTGTATCAACTAATTGTAGCTCCAACATCTTTTAATTGGTTGAATCATCTTCTCTTGAAGTATAACATTGCTTGGAACATCCTAGTCTTCAGAATCTAGGATTGGTTATTCCTAGAGTTTCCTAGAGTGTGAATGCTATCAACTAGGAAAACATTTTGGTTCTTCTTAAGTTCATTAGATGGATTTTTTTTTTACAATTTTTTCTCTAGTTTACTCAGACATTCAAACTCTGTCATGCACTTTAACACTGTGTTTTGTAATCTTCACAATTGATTATTCCAGAATTACAAGAATTTGTTTTTTCATGAAATCATATTCTGTAATATTCCCTAGCATTCCTTCTTTTTGTAGTGACGGTATGAACATGTACTTAGACGTCCAATAAATGCTCTAGTTAGGCGATGTGAAACTACGACAAATATGCACATCAAACAAGAACAAGACAAAAAAAAACTTGGTTAGCAACAATAAAATAAGATAAAATTTATTTAAATATAGATAATGATATAGGAGAGGATAGAGCTCAATGGCGTAGAAGGATTCATATAGCCGATCCCACCTAATGGGATAAGGCTTGGTTGTTGTTGTATTCCTTCTTTTTGTATTGTAATAAAAACACAATTTAGTATTCCCCTTTAGGTGTGAGACAAATGTTAATGTGATATTCATGGGTATTTTCTTCCGCCTAACTTATTTAGTGCATGATTATTACTGTTTTGGGATTCTTTTATTAGATATATTTAGGGGTGGTACCGTATACTGAACCACCAACTTGTATACCATTACCGTACCAAAAAAATTCAGTATAAAAAAATTTCATACCAATACCATACCAGAATTTTGAAATACCAAATTTTTGGTATACCGAAATTCCGGTATGGTATCAATTTCATACCATTTATAGTAAAATTTCAGTATCAATACGGTATACCGAAAATTTCGATATAAATAAAAATCAATACAGTATAATAGCGTACCAAAATTTTCGATATACTATAAAATCGGTATATTTCGGTACGGTATACGGTATACCAAATTTTTGGTATTTTTCCCCACCCCTAGATATATTATATCGTGTACTTCTCTTTGTACCCACTTTGTATTTTATGTTCACGTTCTAAAGTTTTTAGTTTCCAAGTTATCTGTCGAAATTTGTGTATAATATTAGTGGGGTTTGTTCAAAGGTACGCATTTTAATTTAGTTATTCTATTGTATTTTGTCTACATTATTGCAATTCATGCAGGATGAGCAAAGCATGACAAATATACTACAAGAGTGATGTTGTTCTTTTAGGAAATCTCCCTATGATATGCTTAAGTCTAATCACATAATAGCTTCCAAGTTCTTTTAGGAACTTTTATATATGTCCTCTTGAGGTAGAGAAAGTCTCCATCAATCATCAATTCTTATACACTCAAAATGTTGTTAAGAAAAAATAGCCATTTATATGATTGAGAGTACACGAATCTTACTACTCTGTGGAATTTCAATACAATTTTAGGATGACACAAAAATATCATTGGGTGATATATTATTAACCATGTCTTCCTGTATGCTTGTGATCAAGTTACAATGGATTCTAGCTTAGCAAGTTCTAAAGAGATTGTAGTGCAGCTGCCATGGGTTCAATGTAATACCAATCACCTTGGGGACCCATTTGGGGCATGGCATAGATACTTATATCAAACTTTTTGAAGTAGTTAAGGAACTTAATATGTGAAGGAAAAAAGTTATATACACCTTTCCTAGTTCATTAGAAAAACATTTTATACACTATTTAGTAAGAGATCACAAAAAAGTTAAAATATTAACTCAACATCTATCAAAATTTAAGTCCCAACAGAATATAAGTGAAAATTTCTAAAATAATTTACATATAAACTTCAATTGTAAACAAATTTATTAATTAAGAGATCACAAACTTTGGTCAAAAATATTAAGGCAGAGCTTCAATATGTGAATGTTCAATTTGTTCATTAATTGAGCCTTGAAAAAGTGTACGACTTCTTGGCTCATATTCCAATGAGCATTGGTCAAGCCAACACCAAGCTTATTACCAAATATTTGGTTGGGTTACAGCCAACACATTTCTCAATTCCTATGCCCTCCCTCCATATAAGAGGTGGTTTATGGAAAACAATATGGTATTTCATTTTTACATGTGACAGGTTCAAGCTTTCCTCATGAACAATATATATACAGGGGGAAGAAAATTAGACTATACTATTCAAGTATTATACAGTAATCATATCATGGTTTAAAATTTCATATCGTACCGGACAAAACGAGCAAAATTTGCATTTGCGCTCACCGACGGGCAACGCGAGCCGCCATGGGATCACAGAGGCTACCACAATCCCGCGGTGACTTGTTGCGTTACGGTGGCCGCCGCGATCTCCCGCGATGACCTGTCGCGGAGCGGAGGCCGCAGCGACCTCCCACGGGGTCGCGGGTGCGAGATTAAACTTAGGGTTTAATAATTAAACTTATATTAATAATTTCAATCAACACCTAACTATAAATAGGGATAATCTAAACATGCTTAATCAAACTCTAATAAAATTATCTCATTAACTTAATATATATATATATATATATAAATATCGTTCCATGCCGGGTGGCACAGACGGTTTTTATTGTTCGGTCACAGAAGCAAAATTGGCACTGCACTTGTTAAAATTTCACGTGCGTCACGATCACAGTATGCCTTCGACGGCGCCAGAAGAGTCGCAGGACTCTTTTGGGGCCGCCGGAAGAGTCGTGGCTCTTCTGGGGCCGCACAACTCGTCCGGCGGGTGCCGGAGTTATGGCTTTTACTGTTACAAAATATTAAATATTTAATTAATTCAAATAATTCCCAATTGACGTGTGATATTTTTAATAGGCTTTCATAAAATCTAATTAAATTATCCCAATAAAATATATAAAAAATATATTTAAAATTAAAAAATAATAATAAATTTTATTATTTGATATTATAAAAAAATTACTCTTTTAAATTTTATTTAAAAATACTATAAAAAAATTTAAAAAATCTAATAAATCAGATTTGTATTCTCATAATTTTTTTATTTTTTTTACTATTTGACTGTTTAATTGATATTTTAATATTTTTTACTATTTTAAATATATATTATTTAATTAATATATATAGATAAACATATTTATATAATAATTACTATATATAAATAAAAAAAAATCAAAACTGTATCGGCACGACACAATACGATACCCAAACCATATCGTTTTGGTCTAAAACCAAAACCTCAACACGGGTCGAGATTTTAAACCTTATATATATATATATTATTTATTTTAATTTCTAAAATATATAATAAAAAATTTATTTATTTATTTACCATATGGGAATACTCCGATCCCATTTTTTTTCTTTTTTTAAAAAAATATTTATTTTTTAATATTTTAAATTTTATTTTTTTTAATATTTTAAATTTTATGTTTTTTAATATTTAAGTTAAAAAAATATTTTTTATTAATATATTTTATATTTGCAAAATAACGAAATCATATAAGTACGGCACAATACGAAACCAAAATTGTTCCGGTCATAAACTGAAATACGGCTCGAAATTTTAAACCATAAGTCGGTTTCAAAAAATTCCAAAATAAAACAGTTCAGTTATATTATTTTATATAATTGAAAACAAAAACATATTATGTGTTTCTATGATAAGATAGTATGTTATCATAATTTCTATGTATTTGAATTTGAAATTCTCACATGTTACACCCTGTGCGTTAGTTAATATCTCAGAGCCTTTATGCAACTAAAGGATATTCAAAGATCGCCTGTAATTCTGTGGAACCCTATACCTATAAAAATGTCATCGATATAACCTATCAAAGTTAGAGAATAAAGCTACTGATCAAGGATTTAATGAGTTAATGGATAATAAGTACATGAGGAACTTTGGAACACAAAGGACTTGTCTAAGAGTAATGAAAAGGCACAAAAAGGGCCATGTCCTTTAACAAGTATGTATGAATCATCAGCAATATATACAGCTAGAAAGGTAGAGTGGAAAAACTAGAAAATAATTCATAATTACTTATCATCTGTCATCATATATGGAAATGCACCTGAATCAAATAACCATACAATTTTGGATGCTATCAAGGTAGAATCAAAAGAGGAGGTAAATGCAGCAAACTTTGATGAGCCAAAGGAGTTCTAAAGTAAAGTGGAACTAGTTTTAGCAAAACTGATAAGTCACTTTATGGATGTTAGGATGGATTTGAAAAATGAAGAGACCATAGTAACTTGTGCAGTAGCCTGAATGGTGGGTGATGATCCAAACTTATCAAAAAAGCCTTTAGATGGATGGTTAGAATAAACATAAAGAGGGTATGAAATACATCCACATCCTCCATCTCTATGATGAGCCATAGCTTTATACGTAGGAGTGGAGATGCTTACTTCTTGGGAGATTGTGGTTGGGTTAGGGGAACCAAGTCTCAGCACCAAAGGGATTGGGTGTCAAGGAAGCACCAACTGGGTCTCAATGAGGGAGAGGAGGATGAACGGGATGGGATTTTGGGATGGAGACGATTGGGTCATCATGAATTATGAGCAGTTGGGAGGAAAAGGTCTTCACTAAACATAAGGTCACAATGTTGCCCTCTTGACGTGAGGGAGAGGTGGAACTGGCTTTGACAAGGCAGTATCAACCTAGTGTAGAGAGGGAGGGGACAATGGTGGATTTCTAGGCTGCATGGGCAAGTTGCAAAAAGATGTGAAAAATTAGGTCTCATAGATTCTAATACCAATTACCAATTCAAGGAACTTGATATGTTATTCTTTGGTCAAATACAATCCATATATTTGTAGATCTAAACATGATTAATTATATATATAATTATGCATATGACTAAATATTCCTTGGGCTCAATTATCTCTAATAATTTTATCTAATAGGCTTCAAGCAACAAATGTAATTAGAAATTCCAGCACTAAGAATCAAAATACTCACATGATCCTCCTCTCCTAAAGAAAGATGGCGCTGATGTCGAGGTAAATCAGTTAAACAAGCAGGCATTGTGTTTTTGGTAGAAACAAGTATAAGCTTTGTCAGTCTCTGTATTCTACTCATCAAAGCAGCTTTGGCTTCCTCTTCCTCCTCCAAACGTGATTGCATCTTCACTTGACCTTCCTCAAGCTGCTCAGACAGCAAAAACGCCTTTAGTATGAATTTACAGAAGTTCGAAAATAAAAGAAGATCAATATTCTAGAAATTATCAAATATTAACAAGATAAATATACTTAAATTTAAGTAAGGCATCTATAGTGCATTTGCAAACAACCTGTTGGCGCAAACTCATTACTTCCTCTTGACTTGCACCACACAGCATTCCTTTCTTTAACTGCTCAAGTTCTTGCTTCAAGCACGATATTTCCTTCTGATACTTCTTAATTAATGACTTCTCATCAATAATCTGGAACAAAATATTAAACTCAAACTCGCTTGGCCACATATAAGTACTTTGAATCTAACATGACTAACAAAAAGTAAATGTACCCTGTTGCGAGAAGCATAAATTTCAACTCTCTTTGCTCTACTTGCAAACTTTAGTGTATTATGAGTTTCCTCCAAATTGCTAGATGCAGGCGTTACTGTACATATAAGCTGCATGGTACACAATATCAAATAGAATGTAGAATTTGGATTCAAATGTTTGAAATAGAAATCATTGTTCTAGCTGAGAAAGGTAGGAAGAAAGAAACTGAAAATTGAAAAGTTAGCTAGGCAACATAAAGATTAACAAAATTTCTAAACATGATTATTTAATGCTCACCGACACATGCCCATGGCCACTCAATGAAGACTGTAAAAGTCGAGTCAACTTAGAATCCCTATAAGGAATATGGCATGCTTTCCCTTCACTAAGCTTTCCGATGACCTTTATAAAATAGGGAATTTATATTAGCCAAAGAACTGGAAAAACAAATACTCAAGGTACAGTTAAAATCAATGATTGAATAACATATATTAGTGAATTTATCATCCACTGTTCATTAATAGAGTATAAAGCAACCCAAGGTAAAAAAACTATTAATAAAAGAGGGCCACAATTTAGAGTTACAAGGTCTTCATAGACTACTAGTTGCTTTTGTTTCACAAACTAAGATAACACTAGTCAATAGTGTAACACATAAAATTAGATTTTAGATAGGATACTAACTGTTCCAAGAGTTAAAAGGCTTTTGTTAATGTAAGATCCTTCCTTTCTTCTTATCCCAGTAGTTTCAGTTTTAGAACTCTCAGATCCCGCTAGATCAATAAGATTCTGAAGAAGAGAACCCTGAGTAAGGTTTTGCAATTCAAACACTCAAATACAATGTGATTAATGTTAAAAAGAAGATCTTACTAGTTGAGAATACATCACTCCATCATATTCTTCACCATGAGCACTACTTTCAATCATCTGTGCAAGTCAATCATTTAATCAAATAACTGGGATGCGATAAAAAGGTAACTTTAAAAGAAAAAACTGTTTAAGATGACAAAGAAAAATGTAAACAAAATCTCACAATTTAGTCGCCACTACAGCAACTGACTAATATTAAGCAGTGTGATGATAAAGGATTTAATTACAAATAGAAATGATAACAAAATGACTTGGAGAGAGGAAAATCTAGCAATCACTCTTAAGAATTGAGACCAAATATTTGGTTGTGGAAAAATTTCTTGGAAATGCTAAAGTAAATTTACAAGAGCAGGCATGAAAATTTGAATCTTCTCTGGTTATTTGATATGAAGAGGCATTCATCAAGTGAGGTAACATAAAGCGATGGCTAGAAATAATATAAAAACTAGTTTAGAATTGTAAGATAGGGAATATCAAGAGTTTTACAAACACACCAAGGTAAATATTGTGTGACTTCTGCTGCTGAACAGGTTAAAATTGTTGGAACCCACATGTCGATGTTCTGAAATTGGGAAAACAAAAATACTAATGTAAGTCCCATCGATGTAGACATTGAGAGAGTAGGTGTTAAGCAACATATCTGTCAGAATCGGGTACCAACAGCAGGATCAAATAGTTCAAAATTTCAAGTATGGTCATATCAGACTGGTATCATCAGCCAAATCACAAAAAAAAAGCATGATATAAAAAGATAGTTTCATACATTATTATAATTGATATTCCAAAATCTTAAATAGAATGTCTATTGTATATCATTACATATCCAACTAGTAACAATGCAATATATAAATATTATCATATGATTTTTTATAAAAATTAAAAAATAATAAAAATAAATTATAATTAATAATTAAGATCATTTTTTAGCACAGATTACTAAACAACACTAAATTATTAATATATATATTTTTTATAAAAATGTTATCATTTAATATTTAATGTTGTAGAGTTTGAATCCGTAACAAGTTTTTAGTTGAAGCAGGACAATTCTAGGATCATTTGAGAGAGCATTCTGTTCTTTCTCAATTCACAATAATCTCTTACATTAGATCAATGCTAGATTGGACAATAACTTCATTAGATCAATAATGAGCAAGGGAAAGATGAATGAGACACTGAGTAATGAGTAATGGGAACGTTGGATGAGCAGTAGCTAATCTTATTGCAAATCTCAAGTTGTGACAAGACTAAGAAATTTTAGAGGGATATAAAATCTCTCTTTCCCATGTGGGTTCTCTAAGATCAATGTTACATTGGTCAAGTTTTTCAATCCATCGCAATTTGACCAAATTTTAACTCAATTACATTTTTTTCGCTTTCAATTTTATCAAATTTTAATTGATTTCATTAATTTTCTAATGTAATATAATTGATATTCTAGGTAATTTCTTTCAAATTTGTAGTCTTTCTTAAACTTCTTTGCAATATTTGTGAAATATTGATTTCTCAGAAAAAATTGGATCAGCTATTGTCGATGCCTCTCCAACTCAGACAATCCATAGCCGTATTAGATAGTTTTGCCAACTATGATATATGTCACTGCTTTATCACAAAGATTAATATACCGTGACACTGACACTAAGAAGCTCTAGCTTCTGGAAATTAGTTATAGTGGATTCTATTGTTAACGCAATAGAGACAAGCAACAACCATGCATTTGTTTTTTTAACATGTGTTTAAACTGCAAAAACAAGAACAACTTCTCAAACCGAGAAACCAAATTGATGTAAGAACGCACTTAACTATATACAGACATAATAACAAGGTTTAAAGAACTAGCGTGTGCCAAGTAGTACAAATGAAATATAATGGTCTGAGCAAACACCAATAGTTGTACAAGACATTTTTCAGGTGATCTGCAGTGAGCAGTACAGAGTGGTACATACTGCTCAGTTGGAGCCATTAAGCCTTGCTTTCATCAGTAAAATAATGTCAATTGTAATCGGTTCACTTAGGAGTTTGATACAACATACAATGCAAGGTTCAAAAATTCTTCTGTGCCAGAGTTTTGATCATTGATTAGAAGGGCATAATTTCAGCATCATAGTTAACAAATGGCATAATTTCAGCATCATATTACATTGACACTTGGAGTGCTTTAACATGCATCAAAATGTGCCAAAAAAAGATTAGATGGATTTACTCCTTTAATACGTTTCACTTGTTTATTGACTTCTAAAACTAAAATGTAGCAATTAAATAGTCAAATAAATTAAAATTTTATCATCGTCTACTGTAACAATACTCAACACTACTTCCTCATATGTTAAAATTTATTGAGATAGATTCAAATGACATTTACTAGTTTAATCCTCTTTCTTTTGATTTTCTATTTTTAATGACTATCAATTAAGTAATTGAACTAAAAAAAATTTCTACTCTCGTTTAACTTTAACGTGTGTTAAAATGAATTCGCATAAGTTTTATTCTTATAATGTTTTTACTAAGGTTTAAAATTTCGAGTCATGTCATAGTTTCGATTTCGAACCGAAACGATACGGTTTGGATATTATATCGTGTCATGTTGATACAATTTCTTTTTTTTTATTTTTAAATATAAGCATATATTAATTAAATTTCTTTCATTAATATTTGATTGATATAGATGGTTATATTTGAATATTCAAAATTACTTTTAATTATGAAAATATATAATTAATTTTTAAAATTATTTGAAAGTTATGAAAGTAACTATTAAAATAATTTGATTTAAAAATAAATAATTTATAAAATTATTGAAAAAAAATAAAACTAAAGCTGAAATTATAAAATTATTTGAAAACTTCAAAGATAAATTTAAAAATTATCTATTATTTATAATTATTTTTAATATATTTAAAAGTTTTTAATTTTGAAAACTGAATTGAAATATTGAAATTATATTTTTAGAAAATTTAGATTATTTTAAATTTACAATTAATTTTTAACCTATATTAGAAAACTTAAATTTAAAATTAATTCTAATATATATATAAACTGTTATATAATTATATAATAGTTATATTATAATATATAAATTATATATAAATAGTTATTACAAATATAATATATATACAATTATAATATAACAGTTTAATATATCTATTAAACCATTATAAATATATTATATATCTGTTTTAGTTAAAAGTGAGATTAGATATTTTTACTAAATCCTTTCTACCGAACTCATCGACACCGCCACCGTTACTCGTCGTGGTCACTCACCATCACTCATCGTCGTCGCTCGCTCGTCGCTACACCTCTTTGTCGTCGCTCGCTCAAGTAAGATCTCGCTTCTCCATTTGATGTCAATCCAATGTCAAGAATGGCATTTTGATGTTGATCCCGTGTCGAAACAGTAAAAACCACTCGTATTGAGAGGCACGAGTCGACACCAAAAACCTTGGTTTTTACACAGTTATTTTGTACAAGGTTCAAAAATTCAAGATATACCAGAATTTTGATCTTTAATTGGAACGATATTGATCAGGTATCATGTCGATATTCCGATACATAGTATCGATGACGGATTTGAGATTGAAAGAGGAAGAAGATGAAGCATAAGAAACAGACATTGTCTAGTGGGTCGCAGCACCCTCTGTGACCTCACAATGACCTCGTGGTTGCAATGCCAATAGGTATCGATGTCAGTCCCACACCGGAATTGTAAATACCATCCGTTTTTGGTGGCATGGCTCTACATTTCAAACATTGGCTACGTCTAGTACTACTAAACTTAAATTTCATATAATCTTATCGTTACTTTACTACTAAGCTTATATTCACTTAATTTAATAATAATACAATTAAAATTTTAATAAACACATTTTGAAAAAGAATACAAGCATTTGGTAGCAACATAAGTGACTAAATAAATTCAAAGGGGCTAAAACAATATAGGGTTAAAAAAAAAGCTTCACCTTCACCAGAGGCAATAAAAGACAATGCATGACCAGGAGATAAAACAACTTCCTCCTTTATTGCCTCGACATATGTGCCCTAAAAGAATTTTCCATAGAAAGATATAATATTCATAGAAATATTAACAAATGAGCATAAGTCAACAAGTTTCTATTTGGCCTGCTGAATAATAAACGAATTAAATGATAGAAAAATTAAGTAATTGAGTCTTTCCAATAAATAGGTTTGAAGAACTAACATTTATACTATTCTATTATAGCAACCAACCAAAAGAATGGAATGGATTATTCATCTTTTCTTTTCATTCTATTAAATTCCTAATCTCATTATATTCCTTTTTGTTTGTGTACCAAATGCAACCTAAGAATCATGGAGCGTCTCTGTACATTATAAAAACAGAAAACATATTGCTTTATTGCTTCCTTTCTGTCAAGTCTAACATATTAGCTTGTTGCCAATATTACTTAGAAAGGGCCTAGGAAGAAAAATTCTGATATTCTTTCATTCCTTTGTTAATTCAACAGACTAATTTACTGATTTATTTAGAAAGTGTCATTATAATGCAGTTTTTTGTGGCATTATAAGCAGGATGGGCATGAGAAATATCTAAGTGCTATCTTGAAGAGGAGAGGATACTCGTTTGTAATCTTGATTGAGGTATTTATAAACAAAATATCACAACCTATTCCCACACTATCCTGATTTATTTAGAAAGTGTCATTATTATGCAGTTTTTTGTGGCATTATAAGCAGGATGGACATGAGAAAAATCTAAGTGCCATCTTGAAGAGGAGAAGATAGTGTGGGAATAGGTTGTGATATTTTGTTTATAAATACCTCAATCAATATTACAAACGAGTATCATTAGGGGAAAATTAACGATCATACATCCTATTGTTTCCCAAATCCAGATCTTTGTTTGACCAGTACATACCTCAAATCAAATGGTACTGGTTCAGGTACAGAACCATGTGAAACTTAACAAGAAAAGGAAGAATAATAGTAATCAAAGATAGAAAGCAGAATAGATAGATAATTACATAAGAAAACTAAAAACCAAATAGAAGAAGTTTGCGGTTCATACCTGAGCATCTTCTCTAACACGTAAATTTTGGCCAGTTGGATCAAGCAAGTCATTGATAACCTGTATAGCAATAATTTAATAGATAAGCCCCAAAATTTAATAGATTATGCAAAAAATAGATCAATCTGGTTGAACACCTTCGTGAGGAAGCCCAAGTTTGTCAAGAAATCCACATTTAGAATAAAAGCAAATACAACATACTATATATAGTAGCCAACATCCATCAATATATAAAAATATATAAAAAAAAAGACAGGGTGAGTGGGTGGTTGATTAAGTTAACTGATGTGACACAAACTTCAATGAAAATATAACTAATGCATGTAAATTATATCAAAAATTTAATCAGTGATAAGAAATTATTGTATCCCTGCCAATGCTTACCTCGTTATATATCTCAAGGTAGGATACACGAAGTAAAAACTCTCTCCCTGGAGTCTGCCAAGGAAGCTCAAGTTATGTAAGACTAAGAATTTTATGATAAAAATGTGTTAATATTAGACAGGAAGCAGAATTATATGCACAATACATAATTAGAATTTACCCTTTATCAAATAGAATAGCAACATCCAAGCAATGTTTATTTTGGATACAACAATGGCATGTCTCAGAAATGTACCCTAGCAAAGTGCACATTCTACTATACTTCTCAGTTCTTACTTGTACAACCTTCCAGATCGATATTTTCTCCATGCTTTTAACAAACACACACCATAATGGGAATTTAGATGATAGCATTGTTGACAGGAACTCAGCACATCACTAGTGATAGCTTCATGCAACAAGGACATAAATGGATCACACATGTCTACATCAACACTGAAAAGTCTAAGAAGTATTTTCTGTATTATGTAAGGAGTTGAATTTGAGAAAGAAGCCGGAAAAACTGAAAAACCTAGGTCAAGCTGTTATGTAAGGGAGGGAAGAAATCAGTTTTAGAAATCAGAACAAAATCAGATTACTTCCAAAATGGACTACAAACAAAAACCTCAAGCAATGTCACTGAGAGCAGATCATCTTCCCTATTGAGAGCATGCTGATTCTGAGATGGAAAACTTGCGGGTTCTGAGATGTGGTATATCTTGTTTCCTGAGAATCTGGAAGAAGGCATCTCTACATGGGAGTGAACATGCACAGGAATACTGTGGTCGCTGCTGGGAGAGGAAGTGACCAAGCATGGGGGTCTTTCCAGCAAAACTTAGAAGGAAATGCATGAGGAGGTGGTCATTTCCATCTAGCTGATGAAAAGCACAGAAAAGACTCCCTGTCAGATCAGTCAGGGACAGCACAAGAGGAGGAAGACAATGAGATCAGACATGAGAACTTAGGTTCTCTCATGGGAAGGAAGGAGATCGTACCATGTTAATTTTGGAGAAAATTATTAGGACATTACCCTAGGTAGCCCCCTCTACCTTCAGTTAGACTGCCATTATTGTTCATTTACATTTACACTCCTCAAGTTGATATATTTACAACTGAACTCTATTCTATTTATAATTTGGTTCGCAACAAATACTACAGCAAAGTGAAGCTACACCACTGTATGGATTCTTGTTGATACTGAAATATTAGATAGTCTTCCAACCTTTTTATTTGTTGACCAACATATACCCTACAAAATTGGTTCATTTATATCCATATTGTCCATTATAACCAACTTATTACTGGAAACTTCTTTTCTAATTAAGAATGCAATAAGTCTTCGTAGATGCTTTCCTCCCTGATAAATATCTGATACAATCAACAAAGTCCATTTAAAATTTGCATAGATATAGATTCTACAACTGAAATATATTTTCTAAATCAAATATATGAGATACAAAAATAGCTTACATCTTGTATTATGCTGAAGACATCCTTGATCGCTAGAGGTATGATGCCCGGAGAATTGGGATCGCCCTAGAAAATCAAGTTTAGATTAAGCAAATGTTATTACATATGGATGTTTTCAGATATGCAGTTTCCATCCATATCCAAAATCAAATGGATTGTTTAACAGCAAGTTTAACGTATTTAACAAGAAAGAAAAGAATTCAATTCAACAACAACAAGAGACGATATTGCACCTGAGATTGAATACAGAAAAATTCATAACAAGAAGCCATTAAAAAAGGGCTATTCCATACCAAATGCTCCCAGCAATGTGAATATAGAAACAATAGAGTACAGAATTAAAATGTTAATTACTAATGGACATTATACAAATTCTTCAAGACAAAGGCACTGATATAAGAAGAGGCATTTGCTTCTGTGGATCATTCTAAATACTCCACCTATCACATTCCATTAAGTCTGTAATCTATCAAGAATCACAGAGTTCCTCGACAAAGTTTTCAGAATCTTCCATAGCGGAAGGCTCCTCAAACATGCAATTCCTCTGTTGATGATGACTCAGATATTCACTTGTTTACTTGATGAACCATATATACTACTTGTTTCTACCACTGAATGGGCTTGATCTATATAAGAACCAAATAATATACTGCAAATTATTTCCAGCTCACCAAAATCAACAATCTTCTCTTTGAATGAGAATGGAAAACAATCGAAGTCATAGTATGTTAGTTGTCTGACAACTATTCAGTGGCAATCAAGCAACTTCACCAAGATTGCCCAGCACTTGTTTGCTTGATGAACCATATATATTCTACTTATCTTTACCATTGAATGGGCTTGATCTATATATAAGAATCAAGAATTATACTGTAGACTAATCCAGATTCAGCTCCCCAAAATCAACAATATTCTTTTAAGAAGTGAGAATGGAGAACATAATCAATCTTATAATATGGTTGGTTTACTGACGCCTACTCACTGGCAATCAAGCAACTACACCAAAATAGATAATTAATAACAGTCTTTCAGAATAATGAGTTGCGTAACTCAATCATCAGTGACTGTCTCAGTCATCTCTCTGTATTGTCCTAAAATCTCTGCAAGATTCCTTATGATATTGCTGTGTGTTTCAATAAGCAACTAAGAAATAACCTATTCCTTACCTAATAGATGGCCCTAATACTCTTGAGCATGCAGCTGGCAAGAGGTGGAAGTTGAAATCAATCATTTGAAAAGAAAATAAGCAGTCTGATTCTAATAGAATGGAATGCACAGGAAAATGAGAAGAAAAAAATGGCCATAGAGAAGGCACGTTGTCTATGGGAAAAGTATAAACAAGCATTTTCAGGCAAAATATGATAAAATGGATTTGACAATAAAGAATAGAGAAGATATGAGATTTATAAGGTTGCATTATGCACTTTTGTTCTAGATGCATATTGTGATGCTTATTGATATATTACGACATAAACCTAGGGCATAATGTAACATTAGATGTTAGTTATGTTAATAGAGTTTCTTACGAATGTTAATTATATTGTGGATGGGGCCTTGAGCCTATTAGGATGATTGCTAGATTAGAATAGCACATCTTTTACCTCAATTATATGATGGCTACATCTCGGCGAGTGTGATGTGTCAAATCTAGCATGTTCAATTACCATTAGTAAGCCATACACGTATGGGAGCATACATGAGCACCACACTACCACGTAGTAGGAGAGTGCAGGATTTCTCATTAATTGGTGTTTAGTGGTTAACTATATAGCAATTTGGGATATCAATCCCCCTCCTATCAAGAATGGCTCTCACCTGACCTGATTGAGGTTGTACTATGTTGTAACATAACTAGAGAGGGGAGGGACCAAATAAAACACCCTACATAAACAAGGCAAATATGGGTAAAAAAGTTTACCTCGCGCCACTTGCCCCACCTTCAATATGCTTTATTTTATATTATATTATCTCACTCAACCCACACCTCATAAGAAGTGAGGTGTGGGGGGCAAGGATAGAGAAGAATTTTTCTTCCCTGCCCCACCCTGCTTTGTATATGGAGCAAGGATAAGAATTGAAAAACTCACCCCACATCGCCCTATTATCATCTTTAATAATGATTTGCAACTTATTGCTTAATTCATTTTGCATATTGCAATTAACATCATAGTATGTCTTTGTCTATGTTATCAACCTATCATCCTCTATTATCCACATTATTACTTCTAAGTTTCCTCTTGTTGTGGAGACCCCCTTAGGGCATGATAATGTACAAGTTGTAATGTATTTTAAGTGAAACCCCCATTTAAAACAGTGGTGTATAAGTTGGCTAACCCAACTGTCTTTTTTTTCTTTTCAAGGACATCATCTTGTTAGGGCACATGAGGACACAAAGATTGATAAAGGAATACTCAAAATAAAAAAAGAAAGAAGGAATTAAAAGATATGAGAGAAATCTTCCTTGGCTTGTCACTTCTTTAACTTTAAAACACACACTTAACTAGTTTTTATCTCAGGACAAGATGAGCAAAAGATGGAAGACTTCAATATGCTCTTTTAATAAGAAAAGAAATGTAATAGTCATCAATAATGACGACATATTTAAAACTAAACTTTGAGCAAAGATGACTCAAAATCCAAACATCAAAATATACAAAGGAAAAAAGTACAGAAGCATATTGATAAATGCTAGGAGGAGATGATGACTGAACATGCTTTATTGGCAGGATTGACATTTAAAATTTTAAAGATTAGACAAACTAGAGACTATCTTTTGTAGGTTCTAAAGACTACAACATTCTAACCAACTATGGATTTGGAGTAGACAGGAATCAACTAGAGCAGAAGAATGTACAGTTGTAATCAACTAACACAATCCTCAAGACCAATATCTTGTATTGATATGCTTCCAAACTATGAAGCTTGAATAGAAACATAATTTGTCCCCACGGGATGAGTTGTTGGTTAGTGCATGAGGTGTTGCCACAATGAGGTCTAGGGGTCAAATCCTGGCTAGTAGCCAGGTTCCTGCCCCC